>JAGDQP010033265.1:0-18108 GCA_022664845.1 Lepisma saccharinum
TAGAAAGTTCCTCTCTTTGTATATATGTATGTGGGCTCACATTCAACGTACAATCTGCCGCTAGGCGGGGCATGTACCCACAGAGAAGGAAATGTGGCCTTTCCTTCATATTTGTTTGAGAAAACGTGTAAGCGTAAACTGCTTTTGGTACCTTCGTTGGTCAGTCCTTCAAATTCTGCTGCACCTCAAATTTCAAAATATGTTGAAGTGCTTTTATAACCACCTCTACGGCGCCACTTCTTGCATGGGGAATATGCGGGGCTATACTTTAATTCAACGTTGTATTTCCTAGCCAGTTATTTTACTGCGTTACTGGTGTCTATAGCATGTAGGCCAAAAGAAGGAATTTTGGTGGTCCAAAAATAAGAACATGCCATTTTCTAGGAATTAAGTTACGGTTTCTATAGAGATGCTGTCTACAACTTTTTCAATCATGTACTTTGTGGCAGATTCTATTCCGACATGAATATATAGCTTTTTTATTCTCATAAGGAATCAGTCCGAGACTATCAAATGCCATCTGGTCACTTATCTTGCCAATAGGATAGTGTAATAATTCGGCCTGGCGCTTCCGAGGTTGTTTTTTAAGTGTCTGGCATTGACTATAAATTTTAATTTGATATCCTAAGTAAGACTTCATTTTTATTTATTTATTGAACACAGCAGGTTATGTACCTAGTTCAGGTGTTCATTGTACATATGATACATTCTAGAATATACTGTATATATGCATATTTGATGTTTTGTGGTGATATTCTGTAAAACAATTCATTACTTTATATAACAATGAAATTCACTTGTATTTTCATTAAATATATCTAACTCTTGACATGCTTTAAGAATAAAATTATATAATGAGCACATTCTCCTAACAGGCGATATATCTAATACATTGGTCCTTTGGGGTATAATTTTTCTATGTACTAGTTTGTGTAGAAAAGATAGTAGAAAATTAACTCTTCTATTTTCCAGATTGGAATTAGTACTTGTTTACTAGGTCCAAGTGGTTTTCGAATTTAGGATATATTCCTATTTCTTTATATGTTAAAACGCGAACAAATTTAGATTGTATAATTTCGATTTCCCGTATGTTCTTTTTTGTATTAGGATGCCATACTACTGCAGCATATTCTAACTTCGATCGAACATACGCGCGGTATATAAAGTTTTTAGGTCACATCAAGATCGGTGATAGAATCTACTAGGACCAGTAGTGTTTCATTGATACTTTATTCAAATTCCAAATAGTTCCTTTTTCTAGTGTAAGTCATTACACTACATTTTGAAATGTTTAATAACATGTTTGTTTTGCACCAGTTGGAGACTGCATTGATGTCATTTTGTAAGGAGAAAGCATCGAATTCAGAGGAAATGCTACAATCATAGAGTTATAAAACCTCCACTAGAGTCAGTATTGGCGCTGCTAACGCGGCGCTACTTCAAAGTTGAGCGAGAGTATGTTTGTTTGGTAACAACACGTATTGTGAGCTGCTATCATATGGCTGCTATGCTTCGCTCTTTGGCATTCTTTGTTATAGTTGTTTCGTTTGAATTTGAGAAGAAAATTCCGATCTCCTGTGCAGCTTATGGTTGTACTGAGAGACATAAGAAAGGAAGTAATGTATCGTTTCACAAATAAATGATAATAAATATTATTCCGTGACAAATATTTTATTATGTAAGAAGCTATTTCGTGCAGAGAAATGTAAAAGAAAACATATCTTTGCTAAGAATTATTTGATGCGAAGGTATTTTATCGTGTTAGATCCATAGTTCCATAGATCCAACTGTCCCTCAATGCAAATGAGAAATATCCATAAAAGTAAAATTCTTACATTCAGAAATACTGAATTGCTTTCATTTAGGCCTATTGGAAAAAAACTGGTTATATTCGCGTAGAAAAAATGATAATTATATCTATTTGAAATTTAAATAGTTGTAAGCCCATAATGTGGTGTTGAATTTTATTTACGGACTTTAGGCACCTAAGACTCGGGCCGGATAGGGGAGGAGAAAGGATTCGGAAAGATGTCGGCCAGGGTCTATGTTGAAGGTGCCATCCCTGCATTTGCCTGGTGTGCCAGAGCAAACATCTGGAAAAACCTCATTCAGGATGGTCGGTCGCTGGAATCTAACCTATGACCTCCCGAATGCCACACCAACGCTCTAACACTGAGCTACGGCGGCTCAGTAAGTAATGTGCTGTTAAAAAGACTTGTTAAATTATTAAGAACAATGATGATGATGATGGGTGTTCTGCCCGATGGCAGGTCTTGAATTCAAGGTTCCAGAGCTAGGTGAACCGATGGTGATTTGCCATTGCCTTCCATCTCATGAAGATGACGTCCTAAGGATGGGGTCTACAGTTTAACGTGGGTTCCGAACCACTTTTGTCACCGCCGGGAATCGAATCAGGGACACTTTGATTACACTATTAAGAACAATATAACATAAATTTAACATAACAACAAAACTAGATAAGAAACACTTCTTATCGATCACTCTGGTCGGCAATAGAAATACTCGTGAATTCTATATCCTACCTACGGTCCTACAGTCGGACACAATAATATACTCAATAGATGTTTGTATTGTTTATGATATAAAGTTGAAACAGAACATTTGAAAAGCTAGAAAAAAACAATGTCGTTTATAATAGTTTTAAGACTTTTACCATAAATTTGAAATACACTCTTCTTCATTCTCAAATAACTTTTCCGGTATCTTCTAAGCTAACCAGGGGAGCCAGATTTTTTTTTTGTGTGTAAGTGATCTATATAATGTCACTTTCGATAGCTAGTAGAAACTAAATATCAAGTTAAGACTGTCCGAAAACTAGATGTATTTTTATACACATTTTTTTAACGACATACGTCTTGTTTCATTGATATTTGTGAAAACTGCTGACTGCTAATGTATGTCCGACGACCGGTGCCCTTACCCTATTTTCAATTTTATAATTTTCTTTGTAAATTTATGCAAGTAAACCGTTGATTGTGTATAATTACAGCATTAGCAATGTGTGTATGTAATATTCATATCACCTGCGATGTATCACTAATGTTGTATAATATTTTAAATGTATCTCTAATATTTTTTTTTTTTAAAAAAAAAGTGATGTGACTTTAAGTATCAACATTATATTGTATTATTTAACGAATAAAAACCGGGTTGGCACCTTCAACATAGGCCCTGGCTGACACTTTTCCAAATCCTTTCCCTTCCCCTATCCCGGCCTATGCCTAAAGGCTATAAATAAAATTCAAAATTTAACAAAAAAAAGTCTTTGAGAACAAAAATACTATTTATCAAGAACGTTTTTTATAAGTGATTTTTATATTAAATTATACCTTATATTGATAAATTTAATTAGAAATTGTTTGTATCTTACGTGTTGAACTTCTAAGGTGAACTTTAATGCGAATTCTCAATTGTTTTTCTTCATAAAAAGATCGTGCGTGGCACATACAAATGACACAATACCAGGCAGCGGACGGTTCGCTGTTTCGTTCTTGCCAAACAAACAGAGAAACAATTGAATGTTCAACTTGCGCCACGCTGGGAGTTAAAAACCACGCAGACGGTGGCGCCAACCCTGCATCTAGTGGAGGTTTTATAACTCTATGCCTACAATAATTGTTTAAATCATCTGCGAACAATAGCTTGTTGGAGGATGTTATTTCACCAGGCAAGTCATTTACAAATAACAAAAACAAGAGAGCTCCAAGGTTCGATCCCTGCGGCATACCAGAATTCACAACAAATTCCTCGGATGTAATATTTTTATAACGCACACGGTTTGTACGGTGGTACAAATAAGACGCTATCAACTGACGAAGGTTCGATGAGAAGTTGAAAGACACAAGTTTGCTGAGAAGGATGTCATGATTAATAACATCGAAGGCTTTAGAAAGATCTGAGTAAATTACGTCAACTTGACATTTATTGTCTATCTGAGTAGCCAAAACATGTGTGAATTCAACAAGATTGGTTACAGTCGCTTTATTTGGTAAGAAGCCATGCTGGAAGGGAGAAATTACTGAGCGAACATTTGAATATATTTGTTCTTGTATAATAATTTCGAACACTTTGGCTGGTGCAGATATTATAGCTATTGGGCGATAATTTTTAATATCGTTACTCATACCGCCTGATTTGGGAATGGGACAGATATCAGCAAGTTTTCATTTAGTATGGAATTCGGAGGTAGCTAGTGACTTATTGAAAATTACTTGTAGTGGATATTTCAGTATCTCCGAGCAACCTTTGATAATATAGGGTGGCACTTTATCAGGCCCATGAGATGTCGATGAGATTTTCGGGAAGTATTATTTTTGTAGGCAAAGTTTATAAGCTTTTCCAAACCCGAGGTATCCAGATAAGGAATGTGCATGTACACCTTCAAATAATTGCTTTCTCAGACTCAGATAAGAGGTACGCACAGGAGGTATATTTGTCCATGTCGTGGTCTTTTCTCAATACGATAAATAATATTATCCTTAAGACAGTAAAGTTTTGTAGCTCTTATGGCAGCTGGTTTCACTGGTTCAACACCATTGAGTGCGTCTATTATATCAGAGAAATAAGGATCATTCCTCTGTTCTCTGATTAACGTTTCGGGTTCATATTGGTTTTGAATACAGTAATTATTGTCTAATGAGTTAGAACGAAAAGCTATATCATGTTCTGAAGTTTGTATTACGTCCGCTGTTGTCTTGCGATTTGCAACATTTTTCAATTCCAGTCCTTCTTCATCTTTTTCAATTTTGTCATTTGTTTCTTTCTCGATGTCTGCCATCTGTTCAAGTCTGGAGAATATCTTGGCTGCCGTGGCGGAGCCGTACTTCGAAGTTGAAGTCGCTAATAAAGAGGTGCACGCGCGTATATTTTCCGACCTTATCAGGTTGATTTTGTAAATTCACCAAGGTGCGGCTGTCCGTATACAAAATAAATGGTCTCGCCAAGATATACTATCTCAAAAAAATAAAGAAGAGCTCCTAATTCCTTCGACCGCGTGTTCATTCGGCTTTCCGATTTAGATAGACGTCTTGAACAGTAAGATATCACCTTTTCTTGGTCTAATTTAGGGTCGTAGAAAAGTAGGATAGTGGAAAATTGCTATCATTTTGCTGGTATATAGGTATCAGGTTACATAGGTTTCTATAGGTAGGATTGTGCGTTATAGGATTTTGGTAAGTTGCTCCTTGTCCAGTCGTCTGATAAGTACTTGGATTCGTAGCAATTTGTGAATATTGTTCCTGCTCGGCTAATGCCAACAACTCCTGTCATTTCTCCACAGAATCCTTTTTCTTTAATAAATCGGTGGATTTTTCCAATGCATGGAAACGATTTTGGAGGTCTCATACCGATGAGTGGCTTTCTAATGCGATACTTTTAAGGAAGGCTCTAATCAGTCCCAAAGACAAAAAATGCACTTTATTATTCCTCAGTGGCATCTGGAATATTGTGCCTTATTGCCCTCAATTTTCGTAAGAAATATGAATCGATAGGTTCCCAATCTTTTTGCTGAATCATATTAATTTCCATCTCGGCCTTGTACAGTGGAATTTTGGGTCTGCAGAAGCCTGTAAGTTTGTCCTTCAGTTGGTTGTAGGTAGTTTCCGTCAACAAGTATTGCGACTGAAGTTGAAAGACTAAATCCAGTGTTATATCTTGATGGTACATCGGTAGTAATTCCACCTTCTTTCCGTCATCCCATTGTTGTAACGAAACCAAATGTTCAAAACAACATGAAGAATATATCGGGTTCTTCATTTATATGTCCAGAAAATTTAGTTAAATGAGGCAGATTAAAAGATGGTTTATTTGCCATATTTTCGTTTTCGTTATTGCTATTATTAGAATCTGACTCAGAATGACCTGTCCTATCGCCTGACCTAGTATTTACTGGCATTTAGTTTTTAAAAAACTTTTTAAAAATCACTTAGATTTTTATCTTAGAAATTTTCAACATTCTCTACCTTTTAAAGTATAAACTTTGTAGATGTCAAACAGAAATAAATAAAATGTCCCACTATTGCTTAACACGATCGTATCCAATGCACATAATTTTACACGTTCCGAAAATCGTACTGGTTTTTGACCTTTGTGCACTTTGTTGGCACTTGAATTCATTCCACCACTCAAACGTGAGGAGTCGACGCATCCACCACGTAATGTTCTAGTGGTTCTGCTGTAGAATACCTGAAGTAGAGCTGATAGATACTCAGGGTTTGTCTTTTAGCCCATAACCAGTTTTATTATAAAAAGGAGATACTTTACAGGTTGTTAAATAGAGCGTCCCGTAGGAAACTAATTACAGAAAATAGATAAATTTAGACGTATTCTGCTTTGGGTGTTTTCTCCAAAAAGGGGTCTAGAATGAGGTGTCGTACCAGAAGCGATGCCTTCCGTGTGTTTAGGATGTACCAGAACCGATGCCTTCTGTGTACAATAAGGTGAATTTAGGCAGAGTACACACCAAAAGCGATGCCTTCTATGTATGCTGGTTGCTCCAGAAGCGATGCCTTCTATGTACAATAAGGTGTGATTAGTTTAGGCAGAGTACATACCAGAAGCGATGCCTTCTGTGTATGCGGGATGATACCAGAAGCGATGCCTTCTGTGTATCAGGATGTTCCAGAAGCCATGCCTTCTGTGTATCAGGATGTTCCACAAGCCATGCCTTCTGTGAACAGGTAAACGGAGAGGAGTTTACCACTCAGGAGTAAGTGATACTCTAAAGCTGGTGCATCGTAGTTTTATAGTTTTCTTTTTGGGCGCAGTCCTCCAAGTCTCTCCTTCGACGACTCCAACTCCCTCTGCATGTTGATAGCAACCCCATCTGTTGCGTCCCTGATAAGTTTGGTCTTGTCGTCTGCTAATATTTATGTGCCACCTCACTGTTTGTTGTGGTTACATCACTTTTCACAAGTATTTTATAGACACTGCTCTGTTGCGCGCGTGAGTAAATACACGGAACATTGTAATATTGTCTGGTAGCAAACAAAAGAAACTACCAAGCACCTCAAATACCCCATTCTGTTGTAACAGACTAATGCCATAGTGAGTTCTGTGCTATGATATTTTTCATGTTGTGAAACAAGCTCTATTGAAATGTCAACAGACCCGAAACAAACGACTTCTACATCCACTCAGTGCGAAAATAGCGCAGGAAATCCATTTTTTCGAAACAGACACTTTTATAATTATTCACGTCAGCGGGTAATGCAACAACTTGCGATTTTAAATCACAATATGTGCCGCATACGCGCACAAGTGTAATTTCAATCATTACGTCTTCGTAGGGCATTGTCCTACCTATCTCAACAGAAACATCAATTTCCGAGACGACAACCAAATGCACGGTATGAGGCTATGAATGATACATGGAGGTCCACAAATTATCCTCCTGGGAAACGCAAGCAAACTTATCCTCGCAAAAAGAGCAAGAACGGTATTAAAGTAAGAACAATGACCATTCCAAACGTGTATATCAGGTTCCCTTCGCAGGATCCGACAATGACAGCGCGGAGCGACATAGCACTTTGCAAATTACAGAATTATCAATTATACCGAGAACAGAACGGATAAGACCAATTTAAATTCAGTTATAATTAAGAATGAAAAATTCAGCTGCCATATTTATTTTAAACATTTAGAATAATATGTTTTGTATGTTGAAATATTACATTTTGTTCTTTAAAGCAAAAACAATGAAAAGGTTAATTTAAAGCTTTTCCTTGCGGTCAGAGTAAAGTAACGGGTTACGACCTTCCTTTTGTTGAAATCTCAACAGTCATACGGCCACAAGTAGTGTAATAATATTTGAACAACAATATTTGTACCGATGTAATGATCAAACTAGCTACGTTTGGTAAAGTAAGTATGCTTATTATTAGGATGTATCGGCTTTTTGCGCGAAATGAGGTCCAGATAGGCAGGCGAACGACACTACACTTTCCTTTTTGGGTTAAAAACATCGAAATTTTGAGTGTCTAGAATGTTTGAAAATGATAGACCATATTTTTATAAACAAATAATCCTTACGCTCAAGCCGCATTCTATAATATTTAATTTTGATACGTTATTTTGGGTACGTATTTTCGGAATTTTGTTGATAAATAGTTTTAAACGCATCTAGTATGCCAAATTTTTACTAATGATTTTAATTTTTATGCTTTATGAGCAAACTTTTATAGCAAATCGAAAATATTTACATTCATGCACATAAATTTATATTTTTATGGGCAATATACTTTTTAAGATATAGGTGCGAATAAAATAATATTTTAAATTTATACTTTTTTATGCCAACATATTCTAGAACCTCATGTGACATACCACCATTAAAATCAGCCATTTACAGTGTATTTCTGTAAACAGTTTACTGGTTCAGGTTAACTTACGGTAGAAGGTTACGGAACTAGATAGTTATACTATACAGTAGGCAGTCTAGGACCAGCTTATTAGTTTGCGGATTTTGCTGTACAACTTTTTGGAAATTTCAAGTGTGATCCGTAATTTAATACATCCATAGTATAAAATAATACAAATTATTATTTCATTCGCAACGTAACATTTTATTGGTTTCTAAATTTTCATAATATTTCAAATTTATTATATTTGTCAATATAATATTGCAACAACCTTACACACGAAATTTTGTTTGGACAAATAACACTGCGATTTTAATTTTTGCGATTTTAATGACGTTATGTAATATAAATGCCCGTCATATTATGTACATTAGACATGTTAGATTTAGTTTAACAACTTTCAGTTCAACCTTATAAAATAATATTTTCGTAACAGCAAACAGGTGTAGGCAGGTTACATTTCTTAATTATAAGGAGGACATAACATATTATTTCCCCCCCCCCCAGTTATTTTGAAGATGTAAATTAGAGTACTCGGAAATCTCTCTCTCAGGTACGTTGTTGATGAAAAAGAGGATTTCGTATATATATGCAATGAGTACAAATAATATAATACAACAACAATTACGAAACATGAAATGATCAAGTTAATAAATGGAAGATGAGGAGGAGAAAGGTCAGTTACGCGAAGGCCTTTAATTCGCTCAATGTACAGTCAGATTTAAATAATTGCGGATTCCCCGGTAGGTTCGAATATGTTGTGAAAAATGAATATTGATAATTATGTAATAAATTATCAAATGTTTACGTTTACGTTTACGTTTTACAAATAATTAATATAGCAGCAGCGATGAATAATAATGGATAATTTTAAAGCAAAATAAAGGTAATGATATAAATATGATATAATTTATTCTGATATATTTTGAGGAATTTTCTGCTTCTATACACCATTCTCCACGCCTTAAATCATCCTTTGTTTATGTGATTGCTACCATTACCATAAATAAAATACAATAAATATCGTTTTTAGGAACGTGGTTTAGTACAGAAAAAATTAATTTTGCTTTAAATTTATCAGTTAATGCTTCTCGAAATATAGGATGTGGGCAAGCTTACATTAGATAAGGTTCTTCATTTTAGAAAAATATTGTAAATGTCGGAAATATACATACATTTTTCCTACGACTCCATATGATTGTAGGATATCTTTACTAGGCCGACGGTTCTTGCTTTTCTATAACTTTGTGTAAATAGGCTTTTGTACATTGCGTTTTATTTTCACCTATGCTTTCTATAAACATTATCTTCTCCCTCTCTTCTTTCCCTTTAGCTCGCCTAAGTCTATGAAAGAATCAATCACTACAAATATTGTTACGAACATCTTCCGTATTTACAAATTGGAAAATTCAATAAAATATATTACTTTGGTCTCATAATAATAATAAGATTAGTCACTATTCTGATAATGACAATAGTATTCTAAGCAATATTTTGCGAGGGTAATATTAATTTCTTTATCATAATTCGCATATCTCAGTGAAATTATTGACTATAAGTGAAATTATCCACGTAATAAATTGACAACAATTTAAATTGCTAGACTAACGTTCCGGATAGAAATATTTGTTGATGTCTATTGGCATTACGAGGTAAATAAACAATGAAACATTGAAAAGCGAATTTGATAAACTATAATGTTAAATTATTGACATATTATTGAATAAGCTAATCGCGTTTTGATTAGTATATTTTTGTCGCCTTCTTTTGATTTTTCTCGAAATATAAAATTAGAGTTAGTACTACACTTCAATTGGTATTTCAAATATTTTTCTAATTTTGGCTTTGATTTGATTATTTAAACACCATAATACTTTCCTTTTGGTTTCTGTATGATATTGCTAGTTTCAACGATTTTATATAATTTTAGCACAATCAACTGCTGTAAATTATGATTGATAATATAACAGAAATTTTCATCTTAACGAATGAATGCCAAAATAGGGAAATAGATACCGGAATATTGGTGAAAAGCACACACAGGGTAATTTCTTTCATTTTGTTGAGTGCTTCGTTAGTGAGCTTAGCTACACGTTCAATAATGACCTCCCATATCATCATTTTTTCGCAGTTAGACAATAATAAATTCTGAATTTGACAGCAAGGCTATATGATACAGAAATTTGCAGTACATTACTTTCATATTTTAGGCATCGTTTCCAACTCATGTCAGTACATATACAGAAGGGAAATCATAGCATTTTCAATCAATTTTCGTAGTATAAATTGAAGTCACAATATCGGATATAAATTATACAATTCTGCTTTCATCAAAGAATACCAATAGCAAATTCGTCTACAAATAAAGTTTTATAAATTTCAATGTAGTATTAGACAGCACGAATCAATATGTTTTAGTTTTCTACAATTGTGAAAAATTGTTGTCATAACATATACTTTAAACTCGCTAGATTATAGTAGTTCCTATGAATATGACGTGTTACAACTCAGATTCGGGTAGTATGGATGGTTTTATTATGACTCAATATCGGCCGACGCAATAATCTGTTTTATGATCCACGCTATTTTGAAATATATATGTAAATCGAGATTATATAGAGTTATGCAAGAATAAATATTGTATAAATAGATGAATAATTAAAGATAGAGTTATTAGCGTTATTTTGCTTATGTTTTAATGTAAATAAATAAATATTTTACTGCGATATAATAACTATAAAGAACGGCTGAATATAGTAGGGATTTTTGCTCAAAATATTTGACACTGACACCTGAGGGTGCAACAACAGCGACATCATAACGGCGGACGCACTTTCGCTTAGCCTGCTAGTGTCGGAATCATCTATTCTGAATGTGACGACATATCATTACTCGTATGTGCAATAAGGGTACTAGGGGTACGTGTGATGATGCAAAAGCTCGCATGTTCGTAATTCAACTAATGCTTCCGTATAATACTTTTTTACGAAACCCACATTATTTTACTTGACAGCGCCTTAAAAAGTGAATTAGCGCAGATATCCGGCCATATGTGCATGGCAGATTACAATTAAATAATATGTCACAGATTACAATTAAATAATATGTCTGAGACATATTGTGCTAATAAAGATCTTCTGACTAATATAACGTTGAAAGAACAACACGCATTGAACAGTCAATACGGATATAGATTTGCATGACACTTAATAAATATTGTCATGCTTTGTGGTTGCCAGTATATTTTGTTTCTGCAGCCATCATGATAAATACACCAGCAGTTAACTAATCATCACTAGCTCCACCCCCGTGCAGCAAATGCCTTCCCTACTATAGTTACGAAGAAAAATGACTCCGCCCAACTTGTGTCACGTACCGCCCCACACATAAAATCTTCCAACAACTAACTTTGTTTACTAAGATGACCCACCCTTTCCCGCTCTTATTGTAACCAACGGTCACCAGACTTAAGAGCCGGCCGGGTGGCCGAGCGGTCTGCGGCGGTAGGCCATCGGTTCGAAGGTCCCGGGTTCGAGTCCCGGCAGGGGCATGGGTGTGGATTTTAACACTTAACAGCTAAAGGCGAATCGTGACGGGCCGAAGTCCAAACCTACTAGACTGGCCCATATAAAAAAAAAAAAGTTTACCAAAGTTTTACCAGACTTAAGAGCACGTGACTAGGATCTATGACATCATGTAGACTCTACAACAGCTTCAAGGTTACACCGATATAGCTTCAGTATATGTTTCTTTATTTTCTTCTTTGAACATTGGTTTTATTAAAATGTAAATTTTCGGTTTTAACATGTGTTTTAGTGTTTCGCGGTAGGCTTGGCATATAGTGCCTTGCTTCTAGCCAATACGCTACCATCCCCATCCCTTCTCTTCAAGCTGTTTTGTTTATCACTTTTATATTCTGCACCAATTTTGATGTTTTTTCAAACAAATTTTGTTTATCCTATGTCCACAATTTCTATATACGGTAAAATGAGTCCGATAAAAATATTTTAAGTGATTTTCCATCCTTTATGTTTTAAATCCATTCATTTCAAATAAATCTTTTGTAATAAATACCACTTCCTGTGAGCTTACACATATCGTCAGTGTATCTTCGGAGTTAGACTTTTCTGAATACGTCACGGAACGAACTTTTGTAACCTTCTTTGGCTAGCGATACCGTGTGTTGAAGAACATATGGAGAAGGAAAAACGTGTGTGCGACAAGCGGACAAATGTGGCGCTATTGTAGTGATGGAGAAGAATTGGTACAAAGGAAAATTGAGTGAACTCTGTGATGAAACTTATGAAATGATAGGAGACAGAAATATGTGCGAAGAAATAAAAGAAAAAGCGATGGTATCGCTAACCAAAGAGGGCTACAAAAGTGGAATAAACGAAGAAGGTAGGATACCGGTGATGAAAGGCTTCCCGAAAATTCACAAGGAGAAAGTGAAATTAAGACCAGTGTTGGACTGTAGAGGCAATATGTTTGAACCGCTGGAAGAGAAGATAAAGAAGGTGGCAGTGGTGACAAGGGGACAACAGGAGAGTGCTAGTGTGAAGAACTCCCTGGAATTAAAAAGAAACTGAGGGAAGAAAGGGAGATGAGAGATAAATCGATCATGTTCAGTGTAGATGTAAAAGCCATGTTTCCGAGCTTAAGAAGAAATAACATAGTGAGGGTCATAACAGAACATATGAATGATAGTAGGACTAATGAATGGTTGGAGAGAGGAAGGGCTGAAAGAGGCTCCGAGAGCTATGTGGAAGAATAGTTATTGTGTCATAGGAGATAAGTTGGTCAGAATTAAGGAGGAACTAAGCATAGGTTCAAGGCTGAGTCCAGTGCTGGCGGAGATTGCTACGAATAAATGGGAGAAGAAAGTACGGTTAAAAGGAGGTTACAAGTTAATGTTTTAGTAGATATGTTGACGATTGCTTGGGGATATGGAAGGGCACACAAAGGGAGTTGGAGAAATTTGTAAAAGAAATTGAAGATAAAGAGAAAGGCATAGAACTGGAGTTGGAAGTGGAAAAGGATAATACCACAGTATTTTTAGATATGAGGATAAGGAAGAAGGAAGGAAAATATACACGGAATGGTGCCAAAAATGTTGTGCGTCCGGGAACTATTGTCATACTAGGAGTGATGTGGATTATTCGACGAAGAGAAACTTCATAAGCAACGTGGAAGGAAGAATTAGGCAGATCAACAGTGATAAATAAAAAGCAGAGGAAGGCATAGAAATTCTTCATGACCAGTTAAGGAGAAATGGATAAGAGGAGGCTGAATTACAGAAGGAAAGGAGAGACCAAGAGACAAGGAAGAGAAGAAAGAGCGGAACAAAAGGAAAATAGAGAAGAAGAGAAGAAACTATGGTGGGGAATAGAGAGTATAGAAGAGGAAACAGAAGTGATAAAGAGAATGCTGAAGACGAGGGGAGGTATTTCAACGTACAGAAAAGGAAGCAAGAGTACTGGAGGTGATAAGAGTGAAAAGGAGAAACGCGAAGAGAAAAGAAGGCACTGATGGAGAAAAAAGGAGTAATTTATAGAATCCAGTGCAGTGATTGTGAAATGTGCTATGTGGGGAAAACGGGAAAGAGGTTAAGAGAGATTAAAACAACATAAAGATGGAGTGGGGCAGAAATGCTATATACAAACATATAAGGGATACGGGACATTTAGTGGATTGGTGTGAAGTGAAACTGTTGGGGCAGGAAGATAGGACTGTCAGAAAATGAAAAGAAGCAAGATTTATAGAAGTTGAAGCTGAAAAAGCGATGAACTGGAACTCGGGACTTAAATTTATGAACAGTGCAATAGATTATTAAAGAGCCTTAAAATATAAATTGTATTTTTGGTGTATGACGTAGGAACTTTTGGTTTAGTTTAGTGGTCGTTTTATTTATTTATTTTACTTTTTCTATTTTTATTTCAACTTAATTTTCTTGTATCACTTATAAATTAACTTCTACAGGACAAGGCTCACTTTGGTATTGTATGCTTAAATGCAGTAGGAACACGGGGTCAGAGGGAACCAGTGACTGTTGTTACTTTAAAATTCACTTTGTGAAGTCGGTACGTGGTTGGCTGGCGTAGGGCCAATCAGGAACCACAGATAGCTGTCTCACTAGAAGTTGTTTTGTTTATGTGATTTAGTGTGTCTCATGAAGCCAAATTGTTTGTTAGTTGGGGAAACTGTTACACGTTTTTAGTTTTCAAATAAAACGTATTTGCTTTGCTCAGTTACTATTTTATTTTAACTTATATTAAGTATATAAAAGCAAAACTTCGATAAGGAAAATATCATATACCTAAAATAAAAGAAGAGAATCATACAAAAAAATATAAAGAGGAAACAAACATTAGAATGTAGAAACGTGCAATCATTGTAGTATCTGTTAAGTTGAAATCATGAATATTATGTCGAAACGTAGGTTTCGAGAGTCGAAACCTATGCCTTCGAAATAGCCCATTCCCACTTTCTATTATAATCTGTATTGTGGATTGGAAAAAGTGGATTCCACTGTGCTGCCTGGGGTTGGCATAAGTTATTTCAACATCATTTCTAGAAGTCCACCCGAGACAGGCAGGGCAACAGTGCGACCACTCATACAGGATGTGAATAAGTGGGTCACAAGAAAAGGATAGTTCATGTATCGTTTTCCTTGTGAAGCTCCATATATGGTAAAAGGCAAGCCTATTGTGTTGGGTTTTCCTGTCATGTAAGAGTCATGCGCTGATGTGCCACACAGGGCGCAGCACAGTTCACTCGCATAAATATGGCTGAGCATTCATGCTCGATCCCTTTTTATAGTACCCAAGGACCAGGTGCGCAGACGTTGTCCTCGGAAGTCATCACTTAGTACCATGTCGCCGTAACTCTCAGGTTAGTGACTTTCAGTCCCATCTAGTTAATATTCATCTTTCCTTAATTCCATTTCCTCTCTAAAATGTAATTGCCAATTTATATTTGGGCTATCAGACCAGGTGGTCGAGAACTCTTGAAAAGGAAGAAAAGTAAACCCTTGCATTTCAATCTTGAACTGGAGGTAAACATAAAAAGCATTATTCTCCAATCTTGAACTGGAGGTAAACATAAGAAGAATTATTCTCCAATCTTGAACTTAAAGAAAAGTAAACCCTTGCATTTCAATCTGAACTAGCAGAAACTAAGAAACCCTGCTTTTCAATCTTGAAAAAGTGTAACTTGTATTTTAATCTTGAATCGAAAGAAACGAAAATAATTCAATCTTGCAATGCAATAACGTAATGTAATCTAGATTTAGAAGTTAAATATTTTAAATCCAAATTGGAACTTGATTTGCAATCTTGAACTAGGCTCTGTAACAATTCACATAACTATTTTTTATTTCAACAATATAGTAGAAAATACATTTTAATAATCTTATGAACCTTACGATACCATGTTATGTCAATGAACGATTCCAGTTGTTAAATTGCTTCCCAATGTCCAAAAAAAGAGTTAAGACTAGTATCGAGAAAGCTAGCTCAAGTTTCAAGTTAAATCACCTTAATGAATCTACTAGATTTGCTAGGATAGGACGCTCTGAATTACGTTTGTTAGGTTAGGATTTTCCTTTTATCTCAAACCCTTCTCAAAGTTATCAGTTCTTTCCCCTATCTTGTTATTGTTAAATTTACTTTCTGTTAAATAAATCTGTTAAGAAAGAGTTCAACAAATTCTTTAAGAAAAGGTATCCCATTTACCGAGGATTCTGTTGACAGGTTCTACGCAGATGACCCAGATTTAGCTCCAGCCGCTGAGTGTTTTAACCAGGTATTGAGTATTGAGGTAAACTGCACATAAATGTAACTTACTCTTTCAGGGTCATGACTCCTTCTCTTTAGGTGGAATTGACGGCCAAAGTATCCGGTATTCTCCTGAGCCCTACCATCTGTTATGTAGTGTTGTGGTTAAAGGATAACAGCTAAATGAGGTGTCGACCTTATAGCTTACCCCCTGAGCTAGGCCCCCATTTGCGTACTTACGAACCGAGTCTATAATTAAGGTACTATCCCTGACGGAAGTTCGAAGAATGCTATAATATTAATAAAAGCAAGATAGAGATTCTAAAAACAGAAAGAAAAAGAGAAAAAGAATTACAATACTAAAAAAAATACATAGATCATTATTTGGAATATTATTCCATGTCATGTGGCATTCATAAAATAGTCAATACACGCATGTATATAAGAAAACTTATAATCATATGTTGTTTGCTAGTTAACATTTTATGAGCGATGCTGTTATTCCTTTTTATTAAACTTCAGTAACTGATCATATATATATATATATATATATATATATACTTGACCTTTTGTTGGAATATATCTATATCTTGATAATAGTCGTTAGTCTATCCCTACACCGTGATATTGATGATCAAAATTTGAATGATTAAAACAGAAGCATTTATCATATTATACTCTAGTATTTTCAGTTTAATAGAGCTCCACAGTCTAGTGGTTAGAGCGTTGGGCTCATGTCCGCGTGGTCCCGGGTTCAATTCCCGGCTGGAGTCCAACTTTTCGGCGTCCACCCAGCGTCGTGAGGCAAATTGAGGAATCACGTGAATAAAGACGTGATGGCCACACTCGGTCTGGTAAGCTCCTGATACGCCTGTTCGTGGCTAGGTACGCGCAGTGCTGACAACACAGCCGTTACTTAGGTGGACGTAGTTCCATCAAACACGGACAGATGGCGTTGGGGCAGGTTCAGGGCCTATAGGTCTGTTACGCCAGTGTTTTTTTTTTTTCATTTAATACATTCTTGAGTCATTATTTGACCATGTAGTTTACTATATGAAATGTGTAGTTTGACTATATGAAATAGTTTAATATTGTTTATTACACGGCGGTCGGATAATTTAGTAACACCTATGTATGTTTTAATATTCTCCAGAGAAAGATTACTAAATTTCGACTTAAATTTCCACTTGAGCCAATATAAAAGTTTTATAATAATAATAATAATAATAATAATAATAATAATAATAATAATAATAATATTATTATTATTATTCTATCAGTTACAATACTCGAAAGCTGATTAGCATAGTAAGAAACATTCACTGTTACATTTTATTTTACGTGCGATCAAATCATTTTTACTACTATTAGCATTACTAGTGTTACTACTACTAATAAGTAAGATTATGTAAATGTAGACTGGCATACAAAAAGCTAGTATGTAGAATTGAGGTATTAAAATGTCTCCAATTACAAATTAAAGGAAAAATGCTTTCAAAATGTAATGAAGAGGCTCGAATCCTGTTGTTGGGTATTTTGACTGTGGGTCTGTAGGCTTTTCTTTTTCTTAGTTAATTAACTGACTGAAACGTTAAAATATACGACTCTTATGATAAATGAATAAAATCAAATTTTTGATGAGAATATTTAATTTGTAAAACCAAAACACCTGACTTTGAACCCGGTTGTTGACTATTCTTTAAGAAATCTAATTAAATACTTCTGGATTGCAAGACAGAACCGTTACTACTCATCCAGTTTACAGAACTAAGATCAAAAGGTTGAGCAATAAATTTAAGTCGTAAAGCTAAAGCTAAGGCACTTGACTTTGAGTTTTGTTGTGAACTTTTTTGACTGTAAAATGGTGATTATTCTGGGACATTGAAGAGTGTTGAATTAACACAGTTTTGTGTGTGTGTGTGTGTGTGTGTGTGTGTGTGTGTGTGTGAGAGAGA
>JAGDQP010033266.1:0-20776 GCA_022664845.1 Lepisma saccharinum
ATTCTTCGTGTGTTTACAACTGATAGAAGAACTTAATATTAAAAGAAACATTGTAATTTGATGTCCTATTTCCTGGGAATTTGCTGCCTTTTGCAGATAAAGTGGCCGTGAAAACTCAGAGAGAAACATCTCCCTCTACATGAACTTTCTGTGTGAAGTTGTTTTCCTTCTCAGTCATATCTAACATTAAATCAACACGGAGGCTGCTTTACATTATATCGCTCAAAAATCGCTGTATTAGCATCTTCTTTGGCATATAATCTCTTCCAACTTTGATAATTTTCCTCAGTGAAGTTCTTTCTAGTAGTTGTACCTTCACTTTTAACTTACGGTAAATTTATTTACCAGACTCCCTGAGTTTGTAAGAAAACAAATATGGAAACTCTTTGCTCGAAATCTTCCAGACATGATGAATGGACTGACACAGTCAAAAATAAACATTTACATTGAACACTAGACGCATGCTAAAGTGATGGCGCTGTCAACGCATGCGCAGAAGTAATAGTGTGTCAAGTCAAGATTTCCACGCCACGCCACTGATGATGATCAAATGTTTATCAAGACAGTGAGAAGAGAGTTTATGATTAATCGTTGAATTTCTCGCATCAACCATGAAGTTAAAAAGAGATCAATGACGAATTTGGTAACGGCTACAAATACTGCAAAGAACAAACGGAAGAGCTAACCTATTGTTTATTCTGTGTCTTGATATGGTAGCTTATGAATCGGTTTCGGCGGGAAACTTACACTCAGCGTCCGATTTGTACAATTTCCAGAGAGGGGGAAATTTACCTCAGAGCGTAGAATAACGTATTTTTATATCCATTCATATCTCAAGTTTGGGGGATATTTTGGAAAACAGAGCCAGGGAAGATTTTTGCAGAGAGGGGGGAAATGCCAACCAACCCAGGCTACAAATCGAACACTGTTTACACTTTATTTGATGTGTAAACCAACAATGGTACAGATGAAGTTGTTAGCTTAGACAATCTTTCGACTCGTGTTTATCTGTGAATAATATTTATTAAATTTATCCAGTACAATGAAGATGGGTGTTCTGCTTGAAGGCAGGCCCTGAATCGAAGGTCCCTGGGCAAAGCAAACCGATGGTGGTTTTCCATTGCCTTCCATCGGTTGAAGATGACGCCCTAAGGACAATAAAAGAGAGAGGAAAACAAGAAATGCTGTAGAAAGAAAAATTAAAGGGAAACAAAGAAAAAGGAACAAGAAAAGGGAAAGAAATAGAGAAAATAAAGAAACAGAAACAAAGAAGGAAATGGAAGAAAGAAGGGAAAGAAGAAGAAAATAGAAAAAGGAAGGGAAGAGGAAGGAGCCAAAAGAAAGAAAGTAAAATGATAAAGAAATAAAGGAAGATAAAGAAAAAGATATAAGGATGATAAAAACAAATGAGGGATAAAAGAAAGAAGGAGAAAGTAAGAATAAATGAGAAGAAAAGAGACAAAGCAAGATAAAGAAATAATGGAAGAAAAAGTATAGGGAAAAATAAAAAGAAAGAAAGAAAAGAAGAAGAAGAAAGAGAAATATAGAAAAATATAAACAAAAGACTACATAATGAAACAAAAAGGAAAAAGAGAAAGAGATATAGTAATTAAGATAAATAAATAAAAAATAAAGGAAAAAATGATTGAAAAGAAAGAAAGAAAAATAGCTAAGTAAATAAATACAAAATAATTTTTAGTCCCTTTTAACAATATACATTATTTTATGACTGTCTACAGCTCGTTCTAAACCGTAATTCTGTAGCTTATTTCCCTACACACCAGCGGGAGTCTACGAAAGAAGTAATACCTTGCGAATTTAGTTTCCATGACAAACAAGTTGGCGCTATCTATAAACGCCAAAAAGTATTAGTCTAATCCACGTCAATGTTTCAAATTGGTCCCCAGACTGCGTCGTTCTTGGGTCTTCCTGCTAGATAGAACACTTTCCCACTATTTAGCGGTTTGTTTAGGAGCTATTTCTGGTAGCTTTCTGATCCTTCACCCCCCAGAACAATACCATCACACAACAGATGGCTGCGATCCAACAAACATTTTCTGCAACAATCTTGGCAGTCCACTGCAACAACAGTAGACACGTAAATAGTGACTCCTTCTTCTTCATTGCAAACAGTCTAAGAAATTATCTTGGAAAATGTTAGAAAGAATACTGACAGAACTTTTACACCTATGTTTTGAAAACAAAACAGATTTCTAAGTAATCTTTCTTCAACGACACGTCATTCTCTTTATTAGAAACTGCCATGCATTTTGAGAACGTCATAAGTCGTTCCTCGTCAAATCGAACATACTGTAACTTAATCATGGCCTCTCAGATTGTATTTATTTTCTTCCCTATAGATTATTGATAAAATTCATTATACCCATACATTTTTATTTTCGAAATTGTATCTAGTGTTGCCCACAAGAAGAGATGAGACTTCAGGCTGTCTCGTCTCGTGAAAATCTTGCGATTTTTCCAGCATACACTTTTGTTTTTCTTTAACATCTTCCACAACCAGAAGACCAAGAGTCAAATCGGGAGACCTTGCAAGCCAACAAATGTCCCCCTGCGATCAATCTATTATTTACCAAATTGTTGTCTTTCCTGAAAGGCGAAGTGGACATGGGGGATGAGCCCATCTTGTTGAATAATAAACAGCATTCTGTATGTGAGGTCTGCTTAATTCTGATAGATGGCCTGAATCATACATGCCTAAAGGCCATAAATAAATTCAAAATCTGCATTTCCAGTAACAGTGGCCTTCTTGAAAAAGAATGGATCTATCAATGTTCCATGGAAATGGCGTACCAGACATTAACTTTTGTGGCAGTACCGTTCACGCGTTTCAAACTCGTGTGAATGCTCCTGTCCCCAAATTCTACTGACCTCATGTTGTACCTACGACTGCAGCAGTTGGTTCTGTCATCTTTGTGGACGATAAACTAAGGAGCTGCGTGAAGCAATATGGGCAGGGCAGGACAGGACAGGACAGCATGAAAAAAAACTGCGTGGCACTGTTGTGCACGTATATTGGATAACAGTTTTGTGCTGCAGTTTAACGAAGTCTTATTATATAGCGTAATCTCAATTCGCTATTTAAAATTGTAATCTATAAACTAAAATCAAAATTTAATATTTGTCATATGTTAATCAATTAATATGCACATTAAGTGCTAGGTGAATGTAAATATTCATTTCCAGATATATGATATCAAATGTAAATTGTTTTCCTCATAAAGGCTCAAGTATAGAGATTCAATACCAGAATTGTAAAATAAGAACAGTTCTTGTTTTTGATATTTATAAAAGTAAAAGTGCATGACGTATGCTTGTTGACAATAACAACTTCCAAAACTTCTGTATAAAAGGACACTAGTACAGAGTATCAGGATCTCACTACCTTCTCTTCAATTTTAAGACAAACATCAGCTTGTCGAGAAGTGTTGGAAGGAATTTATTCCACAAGAGCGTAAGTCTGCCAATTTACTGTTAAAATTTATCTTGTACTTGTTTGTACTTAAAACCAAATTGTTTTGTCAGGTCGTCCAGCTTTAGGTCTGGTCTCCACTTAGACAGGTTGTTAAGTTATCACTGTTTTGTGCATTCAATATACTCCGTGTAACTGTGACCTTTGTTAGGCTCGAACTCTGATACTTTTATATTATTAATTTGAAAGCAGTATTAAGGCACTGTGTAGCCCCCCTGCTTAGAGTCGAACCTTTCGTAATTTACAATTCGTCTAGTTAAGTTGGGTTTAAATATTAATTGAATAACAGTGTTTATATTTGACTCCCCCTTCGAGAAAATTAAGATTGATTTCAACTAGTCACCACTATACTTTGAGCAAATAATTATTTGTATTATCCTTACTCAATAAAATCTTGTTGGATATCTTGTCATTCAAAACCCTTTGTTTCAATTCTAAATACTCAGAACCTTTATAGAACCCATAAATTATTATAACAATCTCAATAATCATTGTATTAAAGTGTTCCAAAACGTAAAACATTGTAATTATTACTATATCAGAAATGAAGGAAAGTAAAACACATTAAAAAAACGGAAGTTTAACTGCACGACCAAAACGTCTCACACGTTTTCTGTGTCAGATCTACAAGTGTGGGACGGTCCACGTGTGGCGCAGTACTGCTCTGTGTTTCCCCTTCAAAGATCGAGTCACAGAAACTGTTCTGCTCTGCCTGCGTTACCTGCGCGTCAATGTGCGCCCGACCTAACGTCCGTACTGACTGAGCTAAGCTGGTGGATGCCAGGTTTCTGGAGGCAGGTATCGAGCGTATGGTGTGGCCCGCGTGCTCCCTGGACCTCAATCCTATAGAATACGTCAGGACGCTTTGGGAAGACACATTGCAGTCAGGCTACCACCAGTAGCAACTCTTCAACAACCAGATATTACCCTTCTGGAGAAGAGGCCAAGGATAATCCATGCACCGTCGACTACCTTACCAATTCCATTCTCAACAGGTGTGAAGCGGTATTAGCAGTTCGCGGAGACCGTGCACCTTATTAACAGTGAGTTGCTATTGTGTTCATATCTTTTTGTAATCCTATATGATCTGGTACATCTGTCATTTGTCCTTTCCTGTCCCACGTAGGCCAAGACTCTAAGGGGCACTACTGTACCTATTTTACCGCGCGGGTCTTCTGTTTGTCATGGGAGAGCTTCCACCTGTAGAACTGTTCCATTTGTTTTCACTGTCCTGTTTTCCTGTTCCTGTCTTGCTTCTTCAATTCTTTTGAAAAGTGTATTTAAAGAAAGTACAAAATGCCTTCTTTCTTAGTTCTACATAAGAAGGATTATATCATCTTTGCATCATAGCTATGTACATTTATTCTTAAATAGGAGCTCATCAAAATATAAATGGCACATCACAACTTAAAGTAGTTTTCTGATGACTTTGTCCTTTTGAACACTGTTGCCAACTCTAGCGACAATTCGTTAAATCTAGCGAATTTGAGTGTGATAACTGACTACAAGGTTTCTATTGTATAAAAACGAATATACATTTTCCAGTGACTTTGCAAATGTCTTGACGATAAATCTGGTGAATGGTGCAATCTGAATGTATAAAAATTAAAAAAATAAATAAAATAAAAAAGAATGTACTTCTAGATAGAGGTTTCGAGTACTGAGTTTGTGGAAATTTTGTGAAACCTCAAATGCTGGAGTTGAAAGGCTTTAGTTGACAGTATATATTCAGGCAATATAGTATTTCAACATATCACGTAATCAGTACTAACCTGAAACTCCTCCCGACAAAAATACTCCAAGCATGGCAGCAATACCATACGCTATATTTATTGATAAAAATGTTCCGTTTTCTCCTCTGCTGAGGACTGATTGTGCTACTGCAGCATCGCCCATCAACTGCAATACAAACAAGAAAATCATTACTACAAAGACTCAACTTCAATCAGTCTCACTCTTTCATTTTTAATCTAAAATATTTATCTATTAAATCAAACGTGCATACAAGTTACAGGATAATTAGAAAAAAGTTCTGGCCGTTTTTCACGTCTCATGCGAAGACGTCATCACCGATACTGAAATAAATGTCTCAGGTGCTGGAAAAAACGATTTTGGTGGGAGTGGGAACATTAACCGTGACCAAGACAGGCACTTTGCGCACTCATAGAAGTCATAGCTCGAGTAGTGGCGAAGGCAAGTGTCGAAGCAGGTTCTTCGGGGTTGTCTCCTTTGTGACTTTAACGTGGGCTTGTTCTGCTTACGTCAATACTTTGGAGATAATACTGTGAATATGTGATGAACACCTCAATAACCACCTACAATCCCTGGATGACGATGTCCTGAAGGTGTCCATAGAGCAGGACAGTAGCCAAGCATGTGGTGAGCTTCCCAAACGCTTCCAGGTTTCTTAGGAAACAGTGACACTTCACCTGCACCGCATAGGAAAGGTGTACAAGTTGAACAAGTTGGTATCCCAGGCACTGTCGGAAACCAATGAGAGACAGTCTGTTTGTCGATGCATTCTTGGTACCGCAACACACCTATATTGGATCGCGTGTTCACCAGTGACGAAAAATGGGTACTGTATGAGACTCCCAAGAGTGACAGACATTAGTTGTCACCGTGGCAAGACCTAGGACGCAAGATCACGCTCTGTATCCTGTGGATTAGTCGCCAAGTAGTGCACTAGTAGTTGCTAAAACCGGACCAAACCACTGCTGGCCTGTACTCGCAGCAGCTGGAATGTGTGCAGCAGACACTGCAGAAGAAGGAGCCTGCATTGGTGAATCGCAAAGGGGTACTGTTCCTTGCCGACAATGTCATGCCGCATGTGGCCGGGAATACCATACAGCGACTTGGCTGGGAGACACTGTGCCCTCCACCGTACTTTACGATAACAGATTATCACCTCTCCCATTCCCTGGGCAACCATCTTCGTTAAAAAAATCCTTCACCAATGAGGTAGACTTGCAGCAGATACTCGCGGCCTTCTTTAAGTTCAAGACCCCAGTTTTACCGCCAGGGTATTGCGCAGCTGCACGAACGTTGGCAAAAGGTGTTTGATGTCGATGGGGATAACTTTGAGGACTAGAGTTAAGTGGCATTATCTGTATACCTTTCTGTATCTTACTATAAAAAACGGCAAGACATTTTTGGTCACCTTGTACGCAATGAAGAGAATGGATCAAAGTTATACAGCATTACCATATAATGCCTATATATTTCTAAATATGGCCTTTAGGCATCAAAGGCTCAGACCGGGATAGGGAAGAGGCAAGAATGCTGGAAGGTGTCGGCCAGGGTCTAAGTTAAAGGTGCCAGCCCGGCATTCGCCTGGTGTGACTGAGGAAAAACCCTGGAAAAACCTTACTCAGGATAGTCGGATGCTGGGATTGAACCTACGACCTCACGAATGCTACGCCAATGCTCTACCACTGAGCTACGGCGGTTCGGTACCATCTAATGCCTGTCGCGATAAATATTGACTGCTAGAGTACCAGTGTTCATTGATATGTACGATAAGTATATTGCATGCTCTAGTGTACGATTCAGTGTTGTGTTCGCTCTATTTGCGAAATCTAGCTGGTAAAGTGGAACACGTGGAAGGTTAGCTATGATTGATCTCAACGACTCACAGACGCAGTAATCGCTGCGTCGCTTTCTTGCAGCTATGCGCATTCACCATGAAGCTATCTTAAAAGCAAGCCAAGTTATTAATGATGTCATTTCCGTTGCGTTGCTATGGCACTGAAATTAATGATCTTGAGATATATTTAGGGGTGTTGAACACTTCGGTGAGAATCTAAGATGCACCGAAACAACTGCAACGAATGAGTAGGTCATAAAATTATATTTCCTTTATATTTTTTGTCAGAAACATTTATCTGTGGTACATATTATGTCTACACGGTTTGTTTAAACAGGGAAACATTTGGTTCTTATGATAACGAATTGGTATCACGTCATATTTAAATATTTCCTAAAGACGGAGGAAATTAAGCTGGTTAGGTTATTTTTTTACGCAGAAATCGTCTTTTGAGGAGGTTTACAACTGAGTTCATTAATTTTAGAGCTGCAAAAAAGGTTAAGACGAACCAAAATATTACCCTAGAGTATTGGATCTCAAACTTTTTAATTCGCAGTATTTTCTGTGATACTAGAGCGAATCCTTACAGTAGGTGGCAGCACTGCACTAGAGCCGTTATTCCGAACAAGGTCGAGTAGGGTAATCGTAGTTCGAGAGCATTCTGTCCGAAAGTGAGTCAACAGCGACCGTTGCTCAGTTTTTAGTCTTTTGTCTTTGCATTCGGGAGGTCCTGGGTTCGTTACCATCCTGAGTGAGTTTTTTAAGGGTTTTTCCTCAGTCAGAAGAGCTAAATGCCTGGACACTACCTTCAACTTAAGCTCTGGTCAACTTTTCCCTCATCCTATCCCTACCTTATCCTGGCCTGAGTCACAGACCCCTAAAGGCCATACATGAATTAAAATTCACAACATATACTGGTACGTGTTCATGAAACTCTCACGCAACTAACTGCAGCTGTCTTTTGGTTTTTGCTTAGTCTTTTGGAATTCAGAGCTGTTAGAAATTGTCCGTGAAGTTTGTGATATGATATAGTGAAACGTTGACACTATTCCAATGATCCAGGTTCTAAATTTGTTTCTGAGTCTGTTTGAGTGGTCATCGTTCTATATTTTCGGTTCGGATGAATCGTTTTTGGATCTACTTCAACTAACCCAGAATGTAATATCGAATAATGACTAAGAAAATATAATGGCAACTTTCCCGAGTCGTGATTTTATGCTTCGATCCTTAACAGTATCATGTGAAAGACAGATCCGGCAAATGTCTTAATATTCTTGAAGAGCCCAGTCACAATGCCTAACGTCGAATGGCGATGATGCATGAAAAATATTACCTTCCGAAAGACGCTTTATCCCTCATCTGTTTTCATCATCACTATATTCTGATGTAAGCATTAGGTCTTCCAAAGCAAGTTATCTACATTCTTCCAGATTTCATTTTTGTCTAAGCGTATGATTTGTCCTCTTTCTGCTCAGTCAATGTCCTAACCAGTTTTTTGTTCTTTATTGTCTCCAGTCTCCATTACTGTTCATTTCTTCAGTATTTCTTCAGTACGCATCCACACCGAGCGGCCGTGGCTCAGTGGCAAAGCATTGGCTTAGCATTCGGGATGTCGTGGGTTCGATCCCAGCGACCGACTATCCTGACTGAGGTTTTTCCAGGGTTTTCCCTCAGTCACATTAGACAAATGTCGGGCTGGTACCTCCCATATCCCGGCCTGAATTTTAGATCCCTAAAAAGTCAAATACATTTTAAATATTTAATTCAGTATGCATCCTCTATGTGCAACTGATTTTCCCTTTCTCCTCCATGTCAACATTTCAAGATCTTCCACGTGTTTACATCATGAGTTCATGTTACGATTCTATATAACACAGCCCTCCATGTAAAAATTTTAAACTAGTCTTTTCATCGGCTCTTTCGATCCACAGAAAGATACTTCTTATTGAATGTCTCTGTAATTGTTATATTCTCTTTCATTTGAATTTTAAATGTATTTAAAGCTTTTAGGTAACTTTGATTCAGACCGTATGGATGATGGGAGAATTGGTGAAATGAGGAAAGTGGAGAGAAATGGGGGGACCCACGAGAAAACCCACCTACCAGAGGTGAGCGCTCTACCACTGAGCCACCATTCTCTCTTTCGTATCCTCGCTTATAAATACTTCCCAGTTACTTGATGCTCAATTACCCTCACTAACTTACGAAATTAGTATGAACTTGATGGTTGAGGCTCGCTCTGCTTAAAAACGTCTCAAGAACTAATATGATCGATCATGTTCCGGTACGAACTTCAATTTCTGAAGCACGTCTTAGGAAATTATAAACCGATGGATAGCTTACTCCGGTTACAAATGGGATATTAATGCAAATTTCTACTGTAAAATACTATTACATACGGCAGATGATGTTGAACTACGGTTCTTGCATTTCTTAATATGAAGATCCTGTTGTCTCAAAGAGGGCAAGTTGGTATCGGGTGCATTGCCAACTTTATAATTGCCGATTAAAAAACCTACTCAAAGAACCTTTAATCAAGAATGTGGAAAATACGTGCAGCAAACTCGTGTTCTCTCTCTCTCTCTCTCTCTCACACACACACACACACACACACACATACATACATACACTCACTGAGCGTGTGTGTCTTCGGCGCCCTTCCAAGAAACTTCAAAATAAAATTGCTTTGACATCCTGCACAAATCCATGAAGAGGAGTAATGCAACTCATATGTTTATATAGTTATACAAGAAAAAAAAACTCGTCCTCTTTTCTGTGTTCCGAAACACTGCTTTCGACACGCTAAAAAGGTTTGCTTTTGTAATTACTCCAACATATTAGCCATGTCTAATTACTCTTCTCAGTAATTTCACGTTAGTTTTAATCACTTTGCAAAGTTACTTAAGCATTACTTAAGCACTGCTCATGTAACAAATTCATGGTGACTTGTTTTCCCAATGTTTGTCACTCATATGCGACGCAGGAGCATGCAATAAGATAATTTTTTGTTGTTCTTCAAGGAAAGTTGTAAAAAAATATATTAGCTTCAAATATTCTTGGAAACATGCTACCTTACAGAACCACCAAGAAACAGGATTAAAAACATTAGGAGTGTTTATCGTTGCTTTTGACTTTCATGATGACATTTACACTGTAGAGAAAGAAACCACGATTTTACAGTGAAATAACTGGCAAGAAGCGTGACAGTAATATCACCTTAAAACCAACTGTAGAATAAAATAAAATTATTTGTACGATGAAACCATGGTTACTGTAATGGAAGTTTACCGTAAAAGAACATTTTTTACAGTGAACACTCCGTAAAAACAAGTTTACAGTGAATACTTCGTAAAAATAATTTTACAGTAAACACTACGTGAAATTCTTTTACAGTGAACACGCCGTAAACCATTTTTAGAGTGAAACACTTGGTGAAATCCAACAGGTTTTTCTACAGCGTTGATATAGCATTCTGTAGAATTTCTTATTTAACCGACATTTTTTTAGATTCTTCTTCAGCTGCACCAGAATAAGGTTTCTAATGGCCCTGCAGAAGCTAACGACAAGATCAGCAAAAATGTCGTCTGTGCAACAAGTACTTCTTTTGCATGACTTTGTACCTGAAAGTCATATCAGGATACTGAATTCAAATGTTTATTTATCTTCACGATGTTTAGTCTAAACCATAGATAAGATAAAGATAAATGAATTGTATGGGCGGTAACAGCACTCTAAACCATAGAATTAGGAATATAAATCGAGGGAACCTTAGGCTGTTTTGTTCGAGAGAGGAATGAAGCCAAGAGACGGAAAAGACGAGGCATTTCGGCCATATTAATTGGCCCCATATTTAGAGACCCTCTTTTCCGAGTATTGCTCCTCTCAGGTACACTCATCCTCCTATCGAAAAAGGCAATCCTCACAGTACTCGGTATAGAGGGACTCTAATGGGGCCACACAAGATGGCTGCCGATGAACCGTAATTTGGCTTCATGTGACGTCATGTATGTTCTCTCTATTTTCTTCCTAACTCTATGGTCTAAACGCTATATTTTGTTTTCTTCTTTTGAGTATCTCAGTTACGTTGTAAAATATTGTATTCTGACTTATAATATCAATCCATTTTATTTAGATGTATTGTTATAATGTGCAGAATACGTGACGGTTAGATACATGAAATCATGCGTTATAGAATTACATCCAAAACAAAGAAGTTGCTTATACTGTTTTTACTAGAACACCAAACAATTAAAACACTGGCTAGAAAATCGTGAGTTGATTGAGCTTTTCCCTAGTCCCTCGGTTGTACCAAGGAAATGCTTGGATGGTACATCGAACAAAGCAAAAGTCGATTTCTTCATAATTCTTCAATTTGTTCTTATTGTTGTATTCTACACAATGTGTACGTAGAATAACCTCTAAGCTGTATTTAGATTTTGTTAAATTAGAAGGACGTTTGAGGAACAACAAACAATCGAAGATCTTAACGTGATTAGTACAATTAGCAAATCGTAGCAGATATTCGAGAAAGAAATGGGAAGGAAGGTCTGATGGCAAATCAGGAAGATGCAAGTAAAATTTACTGGAGAAACTCAGGAGCTAAAGTTGATTGTCCCAACAATCAGCAAATCTTCACAAAGATGAACGAAAGGGATGTGATACAAGTGGCTAACTTGTATAAAACAATACTAACTGAAATATTAAGGAAACAAATAATATGATAGGTTAATACTTCGATATAGGCAATATAAATAAAAATGTAACTTCCTGACGAAGCTACGTAGTAACACTGGTGAAATAATCAAAGAGTATTCATAGATTTTTTTAAAAATCATATTCGAAGAAAATTCGTGTTTTGTTAATTTTAAAATTAAACAGTTAAGTTATAAATTTCTCAAAGAATGAGCCACGTTTAGTGTTTAATTATACCATTAAGTTTGAATGGAGAAAATTAAAACCTCTTCACATAAGAAGAATAACGTATGAAATGTTTATTGTGCAAATTGGGTGAGTAATTTGCATTTTATTTAAGGCCTTTAGGTATCTAAGGTTCAGGCCGGGATAGGGGAGAGAAGAGAAAAGGAACCATCCCGACATTTGCCTGGTGTGAAATTGGATGTGTAGAAGGTACATATGGAGAGATAAGGAATTCACTTCCATAGCAACTAACATTCACGGAACATCCATATTATTATACTCAAATGTCCGTATGGTCATCAAATTCAGATGCATAAATAACATGCAATGGGTGCTCCCATCGTCGAATTCGTTCATATAAAATGTATAATGAAAAGTTAGTTTTCCGTGTTTCTTTTACAAACTCTTCTTTGTTTGTTTGTTTGTTGAAAAAACATGTAGTATATTTGAGTTGAAACTTAAGAAATATTTAAGACAAGAACCAAAGTTAAGAGAAACAACGTTTAGGACTTTGAACAAAGCGAGTAGGAAACTGATAGAAACTTGATTTTGAACAAAGAAGAACAAACTTGGACGAGAAACCTAAATTTAAAATTGAAGACCTGAATTGCAAAACGTCCCAAGTCCACTTTTTTTTTTTATATTTGCATATTTTTTTCTGTTCGTCGGTATCTATGTTCCAAGGGCTATCCACTTGCATAAATATTACATCCTAATCCCACCGCAGACACCCTTTTTTTTTAATACAAAATAATTTTCGCTGAATAGAATAACATACAAAGATCTTGGAGTATTTTTCGTTCCTCCTGAAAAAAAATACTCTGGTGGACTTGGGATGTTTTGCAATTCAAGTCTTCAATTAAGGTTTAAGTGAAAACCGTTAAAGGGTATTTGAACAGAAAAATCTTGCATTGGTTTGAACAAAACAAAGAAAGTAAGGTAAACCTGAAATAAAAAACCTAAGCCGAGGTTTCGAACAGAACCAAAGTTAGAACGAACACCAACAAATGGTTTTAGAACATAAAAATTTGATTAAAAAGTCTGGTTTTGAACAAAAGCAAAATTGAAGTGGAAACCGATGAACGATATAAGAACAACAGGAAAATTTAATGCAAGGAGGAAGAAACCTTGGTTTTGAATTAAAAATTGAGATAAACATGGACAAGAATTATTGAGACTGAAAAGCGTTTAACGGTACAGTGAACAAAGCATCAAATTTTGTAAGAAATAAAAAAAAAATGTTTTTTTTTGGAATAAACTAAAGTTGGATGAGAAATCTAAGCCAAGGTTTTGAACAAGACCAAAGTTGTAGTAAAAACCTATTTGAACAAAACAGAAAAGTTAGATAATTGCTTAAAATTTAATTTTAAATCAACAACAACAAAATTACTAGGTTTAGAACAAAGGGAAAGTTCTCTCAATCAGGGATTCCGCCAGAATTTTTACTTTGGGGGGTGTAAGTGGAGTTTTGCATGGTTTCTATCGATTTTTGAACATAAAAAATTTATGTTCGAGAATTCAGGGGCTAATATCCCAATAGGGATCTGGCGGAATCACTGTTCTTAAGTGAAAGTCGAACAGAACACTAGTATATATAACTAAAATCATTATATCTCTATGACCAGTCTATGTAGTTGAAAAAGGAAGAACAGGGCTAAAGATCTTTAAAAAAAAAACGAATAATTCTTAAAATATTAAACAAGCTAAGAGAATGAAAGTTCTTTCACCTTGAGATTTGATATTAGATGTTGTGTTATGAGATTTATGAAAGATTACTACTAATTGTACAGTCTTTCACTTACATTGTTATGCAGTGATTACGCAAACAACAAACGCATTGTTTCATGAACTTGAAAAAAAAAGGTCAGAAAAGTGCGTGATTAGGATTATGAAATGATTGAGTGCGTTGGCCACACAGACTGTCCAGGAAGCTGAAATGAAACCGAGACAAAAGGAATGTGTGGGAGAATGCGCATGAGATCTCGTCAACATAGTACTGTATAATCCTTATTTCTTTTCCATCACATCACACGCAAACAAATGAAATCTCATCTCTTGTATTTAGAGAGATGTTTTTGTTTTACGTTGTCGTAGGCTACTTCCTGATAATCTTAGAACAATGTGGATAATAAAATATATATACGTAAAAAAAAAAAAAGGAGTAACAACCTTCAAATTGTTTTGTGATGGATGTAGGTATCCGTGTGCGTGTTTGTGTGTGTGTAAATTTCATTGTTTTTATCAAATCTGACCAATTCCGTTTTCTCTAACATTTGAAGTTTTAAATTTATTTTCATTCATTGACAAATATTAATCTTAGGTCTGGAGAAGCACTTTTCTTTGTCGTTGTTTATATATCTGTGTGACATTCTCTTTTGTGCTTTGGAAGCAGTTTATAAACAAAATATTGTTCAAGTCCACGATAACATTACAAATTTCTCTCGCGCATACTCCCCACATTTCACCTTATAAATTCTAAATATTTCAGACTCTAGATGCACTACCTGAGTTTTATAAAGAGGAAGCCAAAATACAGGGAATGAAGGAAATAGATACATAACAACTCAGAATGAGAAAGTGAAAGTAAGTACGTTTTAATACTTGGTAGCATACGTAACAAGCAAAACCGAGGTCACGGAAGAAATAAAAAGTCGCTTAGCATCGACAACATCAATCCAGAAACTCCTAACCTCGCGATTAATATCAAGGAAATTGATTGCCGGTAATACTTTACGGTTGCGAACGTTGGAGCACGACCCTAGCAGATGAACATAAATTACGTGTGTTTGTAAATAAGATCTTGCCAAAGATGAGATGACTGGAGAATGGAGAAGACTGCATAATGAGGAACACCACGGATTGTATAAATCACCCGATATTATAAGAATAATGAAATCAAGACCGCTAAGGTGGGCAGGCCAAGTAGCTCGGATGGAGGAAGATCGTAGATTATATTTTATCTTGATTGGAAAATCGGAGGGAAGGAGACTGTTGGGAAGACCGAGATGTCGTTGGGAGCACAATATTAGAAGAGATCTTCGAGAGTAGGTGTTGATGAAAACTGTCTTGATCTTGCCCAGGATAGAATTCCAAGACGAACATTTGTTACTGCGGCGATGAACTTGCGAGTTCCGTAAGCCATAGAGTTTGTTAGCTAGCTATCCAGTACTTACAGAACAATATAGAAGATGTAAAATAGTGTGTTCGTTGGAAAGACTCAACTTTATTTTCAAGAGCGAGCTACCAATTTGTTTTACGTACAATATATATATAGATATATAATCTAATCATTGTATCTTACCTGTGATGATGTGCGGCTGTGAAACGTGAACATTAAATACGGAAACGGCACAAAAAGATTAAGAGTTACACGAAGAGCAATGGAGAGGCGCATGCTAGGAATAAGTAAGAAGGACAGGAAGCCTTATGAATGGATTCGCTCGCAAATAATGATGAGATCAACCCTTTTTCAGGAGCTACGTGGATGAAGATAGCAGCTAATTTAGATCTGTCGACAGAAATGGGGAAGACCTTCATCCAGCAGTGGATAGAAAATGGCTGAATATGATAATGATGATGTAATACACCGATATTGGAGATGATAGAGATTGTTGTGTAATACACCTTAAAGATCACGACATAATTTAATAGAACCCTTATTATTCATCAAGTAGGAACTTTTTTTCGGATGCCATTCAATCAGTGATCAAAGACTCCTTCCCATTAAAGAAAATAAAATCAAGTAGATGTCCTTTCTGATGTGACGGCGATGTTCACTGTGTTCTTAAAAATAAGAAGAAAAAAAGCATGGGAACTGTTTCGTGTTTTTCCAAGTGAGAGCACGTATAAAACGTTCTCAGATATAAGGAAATGCGCCAAAAAAACTACAAAAAATTTAGGTATTTGGAATACGTTGATTCCATAACAGAGTGAACTACAACAAACTCTAAACGGTTTTGGTCTCTGAATTTCCTTTTACCTGTCCCAGAATGGTAGTCGCAAAGCTACCTTTGTTCGAGTGGCATGGATTGTGTAACTGAGGCAGTAAACGACGCACGTGTTGAAAGTTGAATAAAAAACTTTAGATTGAAGCAGATTATAATCAAATAAAATTGAATCAACGTCTGAAAGTACGTAGAATATAAAAAAGTTACGAAATAATAATTTATCAAATATAAATTATTAGTGAAACAATAATTGTTATTGAGTTTTATTACTTGAAATCTTTAAAATACGATATGTTATGAAAAAGTTATGTTGCTTCGCTGACAGACTTATTGTAAGTTATAGTCAATGTATTTTCTTCAATATAAAAAAATAGCTGCCCGAAGTTCTCCCCCCCCCCCCCCTTTTTTATTCATTTTTTTACAAACACATACTCTCCATAGTCACTGACTGACTAACTCAGTCACTCATCATCCAGGCCAAACTACTGGAGCTAGAAACACCAAATTCGGTATGAGAGTACACCATCACTAGTAGGTAAAGAGAAAGATCCCAAACTTTGAAAAAGTCGCCATCTTGAATTCAAAATGACCACCCAAAAACCCATTGTTGTATAGAATACACAGACTAAACCGCTGGGGCTACTGAAGCAAAATTTGATATGACGGTACATCATCACTAGTAGGTTAAGAAAATATTACAAAATGTATCCAAAGACGCCATCACGGATCCAAAATGGCCGCTCAAAAACCCATTTTTGAAACCACTGAAGCTAGAGAAACGAAATTTGGTATAAAGGTGTATACCAAAGTAGGTTACAATAAATGGGGCAAACCTCCCCTATGGGGATGCAACCCCCACGGGGTGGAGCAGTGCCCCCAGTGAAGCAAAGCGAGTGAAAAATATATTATTAGAATAAACGACTAAATGAAAAGCGGAAGATAAAAGAATCGTGCAATGTTGTTTTTCACAAATCTAATCTCAAACGAAGATAAATTGGAAGACACGGGATAAGTGTGTATAGTAATTCCAGTAGAGATGACCCCCCTAGATGAGATGGACCAGGCCCATAATTCTTAAACTACCCACCAGAGTGCAGCGTGAATATAGCTGTAGTTTCATGGCGGATGTGTGCTAGACACTGTGTGCTTTCCTCAAGCATTTCTACAGGAGACATTTTTTTTTTTTCAGGTAGGTCCAAATTTTTTTTACCATTCATTAAAAGCAATATTTGACGTTCTTGATGTAGATTTCTTTGCTTTTGCTTTTTACTAGCGCGTTTCATCATAAAAGAATGTGTTAATGAAAACAATTAAGTTTCCCGCATTCAGAAACTTCAACAATTAAACTATCCTCCTTACCCCTTCTTCTTGGGGTAGACGAACCACTGCCATTGTGGGAGAGAGGACCACATAAGAAAAGTGGTCCATCTATCTCTTGTGCTATAAGCAACTAGCTTCAATGTTTATTTTGTTGAAATTTTTGCATTTAAATTGATTTGTGGTAAATGGTTTATGAATCTTATGTTGTGCAAAAGTTACTGTTGTAATGTCTGAGAGGGGGCGGGGAGGAGTGAGACAATATCACTTTTAATGTTTCTATATTTTCTCCCGCTTCTTCAAGTATTTTTGCCTTATTTTAAGGTTTGTAGATTTAGCAGTACTTTCCAAACACAAGGAAGCGACAGCACTGTTGTAAGGAAAAAGAAAAATATTGTTGTTGACCCGCTGACAATCGTTCTTGGTTGAAAAAAAAATTCCGAAACCAATTTGAGTCGTAAAAGAATAACATTCCCTCATAATTCTTTTTTCTTTTTTTTTTCTGGTGGAATTTTCAATCGTACCTATAATTATTTTTGAGATACTGAAAGATAATTAATTGACTATAAACTAATAAATGCTTCTAAATCTATACCATCAGTGGCGTAGGTAAGGGGGGGATATGGGGGGTATATCCCCCCCCTTGACTCCACCTATATGATCTTGGAAAGAGAGTACTTCCGAAAGAAAAATAATTAAGTCACTTTTGGAAGCATTATTAGTTGAAAAACAAAATTAATTGTGAGGACGGTAATAGGAATATGGCTTACACCCGTCTCGATATAGTTGTTAGTATATATTAAATATATAGAGGATCGTATTGTGTAATTCATTCTACGTTGTAGTTTAACAGTTAGGTGAATCTGATAAATAACCTTGAAAACAACCAGTAAAATAACCATCAAAAGCTGGGAAAAAGCAAACCAAACGCTTAGACAACATATTTCTTTGACAATCATATTGATAGCGCTGGTTAAAAAAAATAATAATAAATAAATAAAAAACGATTTGAATACAGTAATGAAAAATATAGTAATTCATGTTACTGGTATTTTGGACGAGGGTAGAACGGAGAAGATTTTAAATATAAAACAATCTATGACTGAAGTAATTATTTTGTACATAGCGAGAAATAACTTTAACAGACGTAAGATATGAATGCAATATGGTTACATTAGATATGAATAAAAATGAAAAATTCACAAAACTGGGAAAGTTTCATGGTATTCTAAGATGCAGAATAATCTAAGATCCAATGTTCTTTCAGGTTATAAGGGGTGAAGATACACTTTTGATAAACTTTATTTTGTAGTGGGACATGTTAGTACCTTTTGACTTCTGCCTGTCAGGATTTTGTGAGTGCAATGATTGTTAAAATCGGCTCGAACCCACGACCTTGAAGTCGCTGGCCTAATGCCTCAGACCAGACGACTACCTCGGTCGACTATAAGGAGAGAAAAGTCTAACAAGTAAAATCAAATTATTGAAATCTGCAATGAAATTTCAATTAAGGAATTTGTTGCCAACCTATGCACTGCTGTGATCTGCATTTCAGCAATATAGGAAAGCTCTCCTTTGTTAGTAGCTAGCCACGTCAATGACAAGTGTGTAAGATTTTTTTAAAGAAAGAAATTTGTTCACATGACTCGGTAACAAACTGGCAGATCTTCCCTAACATGGTGTTGGAAGGAGATTCTGAAGGGGGAAAGTCGGGATTTAACGAAAACTTTTTGTCAAATCTGATATTAATATTGGTGTTAATCACACGTATGAGTTCTTATTTTGATAAGAATATGATGGTGATAGCAGTTTGCTAGGAAATTTTTAAAATGTTCAAAACATCATGTAACAGTACGCTGTGTTACTCAATGTGGAAGGATTTCAGGCAATTTATATTCGACTGATACTGAACTATTTAGGAACAATTAGAACACTTTTTATTTCCGCTTAGAGCGGAAATAGAAACATTTTTTATAGCCGCTTTTCTACATAACATTTTTTATATCCGCTTACGGAGAGCGCATTTTTATGGGATTATGAAGATTGCAACTAGAGCATAAAGCAATTAAGTGTGAGAAGACGGATATAAAAGGATAAATCCTGATTTTACATAATTAGCCTAATTTGTGTTTGAAGAAATTGCCCAGATTTATTTATCGAACAATGTCACAAGCTCAGATTGAAGACACGTAATGAATTCAATGCATTTCTAATTTCTTCCCTTTATTTTATTCGATTGAATTAGTATTTCCTTACGATTAACTGTTGTACAGATTCTTATAAAGGAACACCGTTTAGTAGAAGCTATGAATAATGCCAAACATGCTATAAAGTGAAAAGAACCAAAGAAAATTGTCAGAAAGACAAAACAAATTGCAATACATTACAGTACGAAAGAATGTATGAAAATATGTACAAAAATCCAGAAAATGAGATCCAATTACAGTCTAAGACAAGCTTTTTCAAACATGTATCCAGAATTTCCTCTTAATATGTTCGGGGATTTGGAGTAGGTTCAAAGAGGATTGTATATGAAATTAGATTTTAAAAAACAACAACATAATACTTAAAAATACAAATAGAAGATTCTGTTCTTAAGTTTCCTGAGTATTCGGATGTGCAGAGTGAAACATATATATTAAATGAAAAAACAGCCAACAGTCTTTATGACGACGTACAAAAAGCTCCTCTCAATGCTTCATATGTTTCCTAAGAAATAAAAAATTCTTAGGGTGTCGGGAATACCCCAAATGACCATACTCTGCTGAAGAGATTAAATATCTTCGAAAAATGAAAACTATCAAATGTGGCTGAACGAACTGACGGTCAGAGCTAAAACCGGGCAACTTTCGTTGACCCGAACATAGGTGACCCTGCCCGAAACATGACCCGATTGACCCGGTCTGGGAACTATATTGTACTGGACATTTTCGGCGTCTTATTTTTTTGTGCTCTAGGGGTAGCACCTGCGATCCCGGTCAGCCCTGAAAGAAACCTATTCAAACTCAAGGAAATAATTACAAATTGTTTACCCTTAGGGTCACCGAGTTAGGCCGAGTCTCAAGCACAAACCCGGTGACTAATCCGGTCCAAAAATTGACCCGAATGACCAGATTCAGCTCTGCTGGCAGTTCTAGAACAGAACTCGTTCATCAAAGCGCATAAGCCTTAGTAAATAAATATTGATCGAGAAACTCTTCGTTCTTGACAAAATCGTAACTAAAATTTTTAATCTGGCTAAATTTAGAATTATAACTGAACCAAGCAAACTACAAGGATGTGATCTATTCATGTATCTATAATATTTTCCGCTTAATTGTATTTGGTCTAAATTTACAAAAAGAAGTCTAGAATATATATTTTTTTAAATGTTGTTGTATTGGGTTGCATAATTGCTAAGGATACGGTCTTTTAAATATCCCCTCCCTTGAGAAATTCCTATCTACGCTACTGTATACCATCAATCCATTACCTTAACAATGGACGAGTTTAGGAAATTCTTCAGTCTTCAAATGAAGC
>JAGDQP010033267.1:0-20775 GCA_022664845.1 Lepisma saccharinum
AAGACTAAAGGACACTCTTCTTTAATGACCATAATACTGGAAAGTATGAATGTTAACAGAAAATCAATGAAATGTGATGAAATAAATGCAGATATAATAATAATGGAATATAAATTTTCTAGGAAAGGTCTTTTTCTTGCGACGATGAGCAAGATGAATCGAATAGGCGTTTGATCCAACATTGTTTTACTTGAAAGAGAGTGACTGATGTTACTAGAATACGAGGGAAGAAAATGGGAAGCAGTGAACATGTGGATTTTGATGAGAAGGGGATAAAGTCAATAAACACAAAATGGAACGTAATATGTACCGGTATGTCGTGAGAGAATATGAAGGAGAAGAGTAATAATTTAAAGAAAATTGAATAGAAATTGTATCTAGTCGGGGCTTTGGTTCTGCTGTTCTTTTATATTCAAGATTGAAATGAAAGTTATGGTTGTACTGAAAGGGAAATAGAAAAGAGCCTGATGTAACTCATCGACACTACATTATTTTGAAAGTTAAATTATATATATAAAGCGTAAAGGAATTATAAACCGTCTAACAAATGGAGAAAGTGATTTATGCATGTTCGGGCATTATGTATTGTCATGGAATTTTTAATTGGAAACTCATATTTGAAATCAAAATTTTTCAGTATCATTCTCAGCTTTTGAGTTATGAACATATCAGTTTAGTGTAACTCATGAGTTATGACATTGTTGGAAGTATATGCAACTTACGGAAGGACAGTTGGAAACTTTGTGAGTTGGATAGTTGCGACAGGAAATCTTATTACAGTAAAAAAATTCTCGTCAGGGAATTTGGAAAGTAAGAGGAAACGTTTTGCAATGAAAGGATGTGACAGCTCACGAAGATGTAATTCTTCTTCTTCTTCTTCACATAAATCTAGGTCTTTCCAAACAATTTGCAAAGGGCTTGGGTATGGTTGGAAGTGAATTTACACAGTATATATTTCTAAGGAATTTCCTCAGTTTCAACAGTAAAAAAAAAGGAGTTTGTATCTACCGTCCGCCTTCAAATAAGGTAACTTCAACAAATTCGGAAGCATGTTTATCCAAGAAAAGAAAAGCTAGAGTGTATATATTTAAAAGGATGTAATCGAAAACTTTGAAAAAAACAGAAGAGCCCATAACTTCAGGGAATTGGTGAACCAGATAGATAATGGATACCAAGATTTATCACGCAGGGTGTCCCTAAAATTTCACTTCTGGAACTTTCTTTTCAGGGAGTTCTAGTGCTGTATGCGACGAACAAGGTGAAAAATTAAAGATATTCATAGTATTAAAAAACAGTAGGAAGGGAACTAAATGCTTGCCATATTATGTGATACAGAATAGACTTTGAAGTATTATGTGAGACAGAATACATATTCATAACAGGATAAGGAAATTAAAACCCCAAAACCTTTGGAAGATGCTGTAATTTTGTTCATATTTCTAAATTTTTGATAAACGTTTTGTAAATATTAAAAAGAATGTTTTCTAAGAATAAAATTAAAGCGTAAGGAAAAAAAAGTGATATCCAAGAATGGTAATTTCCTGTAAAACGCAGTTTTAAAGTCCAACTCTCCCATTCACTTCTAAATATTTAATATTCCAAAAACAGCTATAATTTGAGGTTTCTTTGCGCTTTTTGGTTGGGATTTTTAGTGGTTAATTATTAATGTGTAGTACATCCTATGAATTAAAACTCATTAAAAATAGACATACCTCATTCTTTCCCTGTACTCTTCAATTTCTAGTCCCTTTTCATACATTTTTTTTAACAAAATAGACTAGGTATGGAGTTACTTGATATAAATCTTAAAATATTATCAAAATTAAAAATTAAAACACGATGCTTCAAAAACTACCGCCAGACACACCTGAATTCAACGCACAAAGTTCTGTATGAATCATAACTTTTCCCTTGAGATTTTTTTAGCACAGTGTTTACTATGATTTGCCTTTATTTTTACTGCTATTGTTTCTTCACAAGTTGCATATTAAGTTTTGGTTTCATTTGTCTCTGAGTATAATATACTGGGTTCAACAGATCTGAGCTTTCAAATTGATATAAAATCAAAACCACACGGTATTACTGAAGACATAGAGTTGTGCTAATGATATGCAAAAGGTGGGTAATTTATCTTGGCTAGAGCTTTTATAATTTTAGTTCTTTGTAAAGTATTTTTAATTGATTCTATTGGACTACACATACTATTGAAGTCGATTCCGAAAACTAAAAAGCGTCTTTTGTAGAATTTAAATTTTCAATTTGTTGATTTATGCATTCTTCGAAACAGTGTGCAATGTGGTTAGTTTTGTAGTATTGTAATGGAATAGAATTGAATGAATTGTATTCATGGCCTTTAGGCTAGTGTTGTAGTAGCTGTACTCCGGGGAAATCATCCTTGGAATGTAAGCATAATTGGTAGAACGTCAATTGTGGCATTTCTCAACTAACATGTAGGTATACTATTTGGGAATTCTCAACAAAGGGGATTCTCAACAAAGGGGAGATATAACCTTCCAGAACTATCAGTAGCAAGGTGACGCAGTAAAATTCTTAATTGGAGACAAATGTATTCATGAGATTAATCTGTAGGAAATAAGTCGATGTCTCTTAGTCTCATCATAATCTGACGAATATATTACTCTATTAAATGCTATTCAAGCACCTGAACTACATTAAGAATATCATGCATTCAAATATAAATCTGCTCCTTATTTTTAATTCAGGAGACATAAGCATTCATTTGCTGGCCAACGAAGAGACTAGTACCCACGAAATGGCTACACCCTTCTAAGCAGAAAAGATAGATGGATGAGGTTGCGTAAAATTCTCTGAAAGATGACAGATATGATAGAGTTTTCACATGAGAGTCTTATCACAACACTGAAAAGATGGATGGTAGAACCATTCGTGATGATCAATGAGTAACAGGTGGAATGATCCGTTGGGATTGCTGTTCAAGAAGCACGCCTCCTTTCTGGAGGTTCTACTCCAGATGATGGATCCTTGTCAAGGTCAGTCTGATTCACCAAATCGTACTGCTTTAGCGTAGAGAGCACACAAGGATAGTTGCAGGAAGGTTTGAAAAATCTGATAACACTGATCAACTCCAAAGGCAGAGGAGAATTTAGTTACCCGGGGGTCAATTTCTGACATGTCGATAAGTGAGTTTGATCGCGAACTGACCACAGAATAACACTGGAAACTCCGTATATTATCCATAGCATCAAAAAGAATTCGTGGTGCCTGAAATTCTTGTCTGAAATTAGGTCTCGTGACATAATCTTGCAGGATCAACATAAGGAATATTGCAAACAACGTGACGGGCCCACACACGAAATGTTCCTAGTATCATAAACGTCGGTGCTACACTTCTTATTGCTCTGTCAATAACCGCGCTTGGCTCACGCCAAGACTTGTCGTTAATCTGTCCCCAGATGAGTATTCCTACTGTTTAATTTTATTTGGTAAATCGCTGCTAGAATTCCCAAAAGGGCTACACCCTGTATGTGGGAAGGGATATTGGTACGATGGGAATACCGGGAAAAGTAACAAGAAGTACGTAAATAAATCACATCCATATTCAATCCACTAGTGGATGTGACCTCTCCCCGAAGGGAGGAGTTGGTAAACTGCTCCCACGCTGATCAGACGGGTTGGGAGAGGAGAGCCGAAGCTCTCACTGTGATCACCACTGTCTTTTATTCACAGCAGCTCCCCAATTGTCCTCACGATGCTGGGTCAACACCGAAATGTTTAGCCCCACTGGGAATCGAACCCGGGACCGCTCACACTGAAGTCGAGCGCGCTACCGAGTAGGCTACGCAGGAGCTCAAGGAGTATGTATTTTAAAATAATTATTCTATTTCAATATAATTTCGTTTCTTTATTTTCTTTTATTCTTATTATCATTTGCATTATATTATTAATTCATGTTTACATTTAAGGTCATTATGGGCCCTTGCTAATAATAATAAGTTAGGTGACAAGCTGGTTGTGATTATGGGTAATGGAGGTGAGGTGAAATTTCACACCACAAGACGGTGATGACAATAACAACGATTGCAGGTGAATCTTCTTGTTCAGTACCTGGTGGTTACTTTGTAATAATTGAAGATGTTGCATGGTAGGAGATGTCCGAATGGTGAGAAGCTGACAGGTAGGTATAGTCGGGTTGGCTGTGTAATGCATGGGTATACAATGAATAAGGGAGAGAATGTTGGTTGAATGTATATAGTTCGAGTTGGATGAGCCTGGTAATTCTGAATAATGTTAGGTAGGAGTAGGTGAATTTCTTCATATCTACGTGTGATGTATCGGATCCTCTAGGCAGAATATCAGCTGGAAAAGGTGAAACGTTCATCTAGTTCATGCGTTAAGCGAAATGTTTGTCTGATAGGCGATTTGAGTTCTCATATAAAATTTGTTGTTTGCTGTTATCCATGCAGAGAATCCATATGTCAAGGTTGATCGGAAGAAAAGTTCTGTAAGTATACGTAGATGACAGTTGACGGTCTGAAGCCCCAGATGTAGCTGATTTTGTGATGATGTTCTGTTAATGAGTTTGCCAACCCTCCATGTGAGATAGTGATCTAGGAGTATGCCTCGTATTTTACTAGTTTTAATTTCATCTGACACTGGATTTACGTTTAGGAGGAATGAAGACAATTGCTTGAGTTTAGTGTGAATTGATAGTGCGTTCTAACTTACTGCACCTTACGGTGAAATTGTTGATGACGTGAATGATTGAGCGATTGATGTATTGAATGCAATGTCTAACAAGGGCAAGAAAAGCGGTATCATCAGCTTATTGGAAAATATGGATTTTGGATGATGAGGAAGAGGATCAGCAACAAAAAGAAGATATAGAAGTGGTGATAGAAGGATCCTTGAGGTATTCCACAATGGAGGAAGATGCGATTGGAGGTGACGTGGTTAATGGTAATATGGCTGAACGATTACTGCGGAAGTGGGAAATAAATCCAATGTGTGTGATGGGGAGACGGAAGACTTGTTGTAGAGAAGGGTTTGGTACCAAAAATGGTCAAAATCGAAGTCGAAAAGGATTAAGCAGGAGAGGTGTCAAATTTTAAATGATTAATTGCCGTTCAGTCTGAGGAGTTGATCGTTTATACTGTATGACGGGCAAAACATAGGTTAGGAGCACAGTTGAATTCTTTTGCGTAGAGTCACCGTAGTGACTACCAGCTTTGAGGACTATGTCCTTAATTGGTAGGTGGCTGGTGTATGTGATATTTTGGAATTATATTATCCTTTATTTTTGTTCATAAACCATAGACATTATAATTCTTAACATATAAACGTAGTAAGTTAAGAATCAGGTGATGGTACTGTGCATGTAGATATCACTACACTTTGGCACAAGAAAGACCAATCATTAACTGTCATCTCCCCTAGAGACAACTCGGAGGATTTATGGAATACAGGTGAGCTATACACGTAACAATTAGATTGCTGGGCATTCATAAACATGAATGGTGAGCAAGTGGTGTGAACGAAAGTGTCTTCAGAAAGAGTGTAAGAAGAGTGACTGTAAAGAAAACACATGGTCTTGAATGTGTTGGTTGAACGTTGGCTTTAAAGATTTATTTGGCAACTAATTAAATTGGACGGATGATGGCTAGGAGGTAGACTGGGGAAAGCCTTTGGAATGTGAAGGAAATTATGGTAATGATGTATTTCATATTTGGATTAGGTAGGTTGTTGCTAGTAGTTGGGGATTTATTTGTTGTTTGTATACGTAGAGGAATGGGTGGTATTTGGTTATTATTACCTGATTTGGGTTTAGCTTTACACTTATAAGAGAAAGTGGAATATTATTTTGTACACTGATTGAACTTCAGAGAAATTGGGAGGTCGATCGGTACCTTTGTTGGTGGTGCGATTTTTGGGTACAGTATCTACAGATAGGTTGGTTTTCCCATTCTGAAATTGAGTGTTCGCTGTATTTTTAAAATCACTTGCACCACAATGGGAGCGTGGTTGTGTGCATGGTTGCACCTAATACCACCATTAAGATCTTCAGAAACAGGAAAAACCGAAAACCACTCATATGGCTGAAAAACCAGTGTACCAACAAATACAGACTAAGTGAAAAATCAGCTGTAGAATAACTTTAAACACCAGCAACTGAAGTCAGTGTCTATAATACCATATCTCATAACACAGAGAGGACAACCGTCACAGAAAAGTGTTCTATGCCAAAAAAGGCACTTGCAGTTCTTCATATTTCGGCTTCTCCTGAGATCAATTTTCAAAATATTGCAATAAAATTTGTCAATTATGTAGATAAAGGATGGAAGAACAGAATAAAGAGCTTGCCCTTCTTGCACCCAATCCTTCAATTTACGACTATAAATTGATTTTGCATGAACATATAACTAATAATTTCAAGAACAAGAAAACTGATAGGTTACATTTTTAGCCAATTGAGAGAAATTAATAGAATATCTATTAATATTATTGTTCAAATTACTTGTAAGATATAAGCTGGAATATGCGACACACACTTGGAGCTGTGAAATGAAAACCAACAGAGAGACACTGCAGTTATACAGAAGACTTTAATTAGATGAATTTGCTTGAAATTCATACTTCATTACTTTCAGTATAGTTACAAGTACTGGTGTTCATACCTTAATGTTAAACCCTTTTACAATAGAAGAGCAAACAATTTATAAATGATATAATCAGAAACAAGGGTACATGTTAATATATTTTGGAAAGCTTGAGGTTTCGAATCCCGAAGTATAATAATCGTTCAAATGACTTTATTGAAATGAACCAGAACCGCAAGGGTGTAATTAGGAGATTGCAGATAACAACTTGACAATTATTTCTTATTATTTGTAATCAGTATTGTACTTGGAAGCAACGAGTAACAATTTTTAAGTTATTATTTTTATTATATGTTATGAAAAAACTTTACTGAGTAGCATTGTATTTTAAATCTTTGTAGTTAAATATGTTTACATAGTGGTGGATAAATACATGTATAGAAAGTATATTAAATTATAACTAGTACTACATTATCTCTGTAGCCATCTATATCACTTTAATAAAACATTTGATTGATTGATTCTTAAAAAAATAAAATATTTTTGTAATTTTAGACTATACAAAATGAATCAGTCATTTCAGAAACCGGAATTCTCCACTTCTTTGCTGTTTAACGTATACATAAAATGCTATCTTCAAAGGCAGAGCTGATGATCGTGCATCTAAAACTTATCGGAAGATTTTATGTTACGGTTTCTGATGATCAAATTCTGTCTAAAATTATAATTCTACATTTCATGATAACATCTGTACGCAGAATTGAAATCCGCGAGAAAGTGGAGAAGTCCAGTTTCTGAAATAACTGATTAATGTGTTATGGATAAGGCTATTCACCTCTTTAGACTATAATTTCTTGAAGTATAATACTATCTATACCTGGATGGATGGATTCACTGCATAGAATGTCTCGGCTGAGTCCATGATGCCTGTAGTAGTGCGGATGAAGAAGACAATGACTTTACATGTGATTTTTGTCTACAAACATTAAATTTAACAATGCAAAATAAATTTTTTAGTAGTTTTGTTGTAGGGATTCACTCATTTTCCATATAATTAACATGTGCACTCGGTTTTACCCCACTGGTAGGATAATTCCCGGTGGTTTGACTTTCTTTTTTGTTAAAAGAATAATACAAAATAGATTTTGAAAGCTATGAACTTTTTCTAATCCCAGCTTTAAACAATAATAAATGTAGCATCATTATAATTATTTTCACTAAATTTTGTAAACAATCTTGACTTCGGCAAGCCGAGAAACCTTAGCTTTCCGTTCTGCCCACTCTCCCCTACCATTTATAAATTAGGTTGTTCTTAAGTGTTTCTCTAGTGTTCTTTACACGGAAACTTTGGTGCAGTATCACTGTTGGCCGTTTTCCTGCATATTCCAATACACCAACTAATGCACCTGTGAGTGCTATAATCGTGACGCTACTTCTCTTAGTGTAGAGCTCTTACAATTACAGCGCACACTTTTTTTTCTTCATAAAAACGTATGAGTGTCTCCCTGTTGCACCTCTCTTGGTTACATTTTATTGGATTCGGTAACCAAGGAGGGATTCACGTTGTATTTATCAACACGTCTCTCAATGCACTCCACAAGGTTTGGTTTTCGTTGACGATGGTTTATGCGAGGAGGATAACACCGCGTCCCATCGTTTATGTGTGACAGAATTGATTGAATAAATACTGACTTCTAGGTACTTCATTAGCTCCCGTACTCAATGGATTTGAAGCCCAACTAACACTTTCGAGAAACTGTGCAGACCTCACTCAGTGCAAAGGAAGGGAGAAGTTTTATGTATTTAGACAACTTCTAACATCTGCACCTGAGAACCAGAACCGGATAAGTTACAAATCTTTGTTTTTGAGGAAAATAAAAAAAAAGATCCTTTCACTTAGAAACTGAATGGACAAACTACATGACAGAGTTACTTTTTTGCCATATTTAACATGTTTACAACAAGAAGTATGCAACCATTATGTGAGACCTTTCGAATACTGTACAAAACTACGATGATCACCTTTTGGCCAAAATTGGTCTTACGCAGTTCTGGCTCTCAAGTACAGATTATTTTCGTACATCTATTTAAATCTGTAATCTTATTACAGGGACTTGGTTTCATTATGATGCATTTAAAAAAGAAAATAAGATAACTTAATTTCTTAATTCTGACTGCCGGCCTGAGCCAAACATGACAAAAGGCCATAAACAAATTAAAATAAATTTCTTAATAGCGAATGTAAATAAAAAAAATTAATGAAAGTACGCTGGTCAAGCAAAATCAGTCGTTGTATCATTGCAGAAATTGACGGAACTCAGCTAAAAAGTCATCTAAAGGTCTTAAATAAAATTCAATTCAATTCTGTCTCTTTGGTGTAAGATAATGTTAACCCACAAAGTGTTGAGAAAAGAAGTAGCAGTATACCATATTTCTAATCCAATAACACGTGTCTTTTGTATAAGGATATCACGTATCATGAATTCACTGTCATCTCTATTTCCCAGTAAGCTACAAAATTATACGATTATTAGTTGTTTCTAGGAGCAAGATGAAGGCAACTCCCTAGGTAAGATGGCCGCCGTCCAAAGTAAATGTGAACGTCTATCTGAGTGTTTTGAGTCAAAATACAGAGCATGTGATTGAGTTGAAAGACAGCGGATTACCATACAAGCCACGAAGTGATGAAGCATCCACAGAGGATGAAGAAAATGTGATTAGCTAAATTTTAGCACATTCCACCAGTAATTATATTTCGTGTCGAATGCTGCCATTCTTTTGTTTCAAAAAATATTTACAAGATGTTTTGCTTCGAAGCTTTTCAGGTCCATTCCTTCATTCGAGAAGATGCTGATCATAACCACTTCTATTTTTGCAGTGTTGAGAAAGCATTTGGACATAAATCGCCCAGAAAGCATAAGCAAAAACATAAATAAATATAATAAATGGGCAAGGAACAAACGCAAAATTTGAGAAATATTGGCTGTGAATGTTTCATGCTCAAATAAGAAAGTAGATACTGTTCTTCCTGGAGTAGATTGTGACTCCCCCAGAAAGTATTTTTCTGTCAAACAATACGTAAAAACTAAAGGAAAATCTCTTCCTTATCTTCTGGAAGATATGTAACTTTGATCTTAAAAAACTCTAATCTGTATTCTCTTATAAAAGCTGTGCCTGTGAAAGGACATCATGAAAACAGCAAGTCCCTCATAAAATCAACATAAGACAATCGTAAGGTGCACTGTTGTTGTTTTTTGTACAATTGCAGTTTCGAAATATTTTGAGATTACTTAATCATAAACGCTTAACCTTTTCTTATTTTATGACACCTTGTCTACATTAATTAGTGCAATATAATGTTAACCAACATATAGATACAATATAATGCTAAGCCACACCAACTTATTTCATATTAGTGATTCAATTCTAAGAAAATTTTCTCACCTAACCCTTTATTGAACTATCTGCAACGCGCAAATTATAGACATTTCCGAAATATTCAAATGGCTTTTTCTCAAAACGACGTTTTTGTGGGTTACTATTATCTTGCATGAAGGGTCATTAATTATTAATGAACAATTAGCGACGCAAATGGTACAGGTCCATATTTTTCAAGCAAGGCTGCCACTTGCATCTTGGCTGATACATCCATGGCAGATGACGGTATCACGCCCTGCTATTGCAGGGAAGTTTCATACTCGAAAATAGTGATTGCTTTATTGTATATATTTTGGTACACAACGCATTTTCATGTTTGAAACTACGTATAACACATTTGGTTCACATTCTTATAAAACAGATGTTTACAAAAGCAATAATATCGTTACGATCATTACAGATTTCTATCATAGTAAAAATATGTAAATAGAAAATTGTTTTCAAAATAATTAATTTGATAATTGAACTGAATTCAATATTATGGACATTTGGCATCCCTGGCTCAGGCTGGCAATTTGAGGATAATAACATTCAATTTCTATATAATTACTACTAAATGAATAAAGTAAAAGAATGAATAATTACGTGTCCTGAAGTCGTAGTGGAGCACATTTCTTTTACATATTGTTAAATGGCGAATTTTTTGTTGTTATGTGACGACTAGGCATTATTATTAAACTTTAATTAGGAATAATGTTGTGTATCAGCTCTGTTGAGCAAAAGGCAACAATACCAAGGTAAGAAAATACATTTTTAACTTTTCTCTTTACACACATACATGTATAAGAAAAAGAAAAGCTGTAGACTTGAATTAGATTTCTCATCATTTTCGCCATAACTTTTCTCTACATCCTATAATTTGTATAATTTGTTAACAGCCTTATGGCAGGTGAACTTCGTCCGAACGAAATATCTCTACACGCAATCGGAGTACTTCGTTTTTGTTCGTGTTTTTCATTTACAAAATTGTAGTCTGGTTGCCCAGAACTTACACGTGCTGTTAAGATTAAGCATCAAATAAATTCTGCAAGGTTGCCACATCTATATTCTCTCTCTCGTTGTTGCTAATATGCGTGAAACTTGGAAACAACGCTTCAGGAACAAGACACATACACACTTCCACCGCTTCATGAAAACTGAACTCCATCTGCTGCTCCTACTCACAGAATGAATGACCCAAAAATATGTCCCTCTCATTGACTACCCTCTCACAGTTCTTTCTAGTTCTTCAAAGTCACCCACCATAAGCCATTGGGCAAAGTATAGTGCAAAGCTAATTCTCTTACTTAGTGATTGGGTAGTGTTTAACCCTGTCTTGTAATTATTCAATACAATTCATACCAAGGAATATTGTACACATTAGGGAATGTAATTTAGCAAAGTTATAGGTACAGAAATATGAATTTTGTGAGTAAAATTTTCAGATTTAAGCTGTATTCCTGTTATCCATCTTGGTGTCAGCAGTTCGAATCCTTCCATTGTCAACTATCGTACCAAATGGTTTGCGCATCGACTGGAAATCTTTTGACGACCAGTTTTGTAGCGTTCATACCTAATGTACCACCCATAATACCAGCTATAAAAACAGTAACCAGATACCTATCCTATTTGTCTATTTTTTTTTACAAAGAAAGAACAAAATAATAAGCTGGTTAGGTTTTTAATATACATTTAAAAATATTTTAGGCGATAAGATTATTCAGGATTCAAAAGCACTTGTTCTTTGTGATTACTTTATAGAGGTAATTAACACGTCTTTAGGTTCTTGATGTTAAAAAAACCAAATATTCTTTTCTAACCCGTCTCCACATCTTTGTTAGTGAAATGAAAGAATATAATGAAACCGTATGAGGAGAGCAAAACAAAAAGGGTTTCTCCTTCCCAGAATCTTCCATAACTATAAGCAGCAGGTAAAAAGAGCGAAAATAAGAATGTGAAACAAGGTTACTGTACGCAAATGCATACTTTGAGTCCAATAAAGTATTCAGCAACATTAGAAGTCATCATGCAAGTTAAATCAGTTCCATAACTGACAGCTGGAACAATTTTCGTAAAGAGTATTCAGTAATAAATACTGGCTAGTGGGGGGGAGGGGGAGACGAACATTTCCTTGTCCCTTCCTGATGGGCACCCTTGGGGCCAGGGCCTTACTTTTTCCGAGACGTTATCACCTGGACAACAGGCCGCATTTTACTATAGATCCCATGTCTTTTATGTTTATGTACAAGATATATGATGGCGTTGGTCCTTGTCGGAAATCTCCATTAAAACATGCTCAAGTCTTGCCCGAAGTACGTACAGATTAGTTCATACGTTGATCCAGAAAAAAGTTTGGAAACACCCACCCTGTTAATTCGAAAATGGATGAAGGATTGAGACCAGATGTTGGATATCGGTGATGTTGGTGGGACAGTCTCATTGGGGATACACACCATGGCGGCATCTTCAAACCCTCCGGCTTGGATTTAGATCGATATTTGTAAGTAGGAAGCTGATCATGTGACATATCATTTTAGGCTAGCTCGTTCCCAAACATTCAAATGTGAAATATTTCTTCATCGTTTCTTTCGTTTATGAGACAGGAAGCTGACAGTTAGAATTTCATGTCCTATAATATGTACTCAGTGTAGCGGGTATTGCGATAGTCAAGCAAAGTTGTCGTTCTTTCCGATCTGCAATGACCATGAGTATCACGTCGGGTTCAACAGCGACGCAATGATTCTGGATCCACTACCGGAGATGGTGTAGGCCGTTGATATTTTCACATTACACCATGTTTCTTCAGATGGCCCCATAGAAACCAAGGGCTATAAGATCAGGTGATCGAGCGTATCACTCGACTGGTCCTCGTCGGCTGATCCAACATCCCGGAATTGGAGAATCAACCACCTTCACACCTCTGTAACGTAGTGCAAGGCTGCACTACTGCCTTGCTGAAAAAAGCAGGAAAATCCTCTTGAGGATTTAGCATTAAGGAGAACAGGTTCTCGCGAAGAATGTCAAGACATCTAACACTCCTTGATTTCTATCTGTGGGGTTATCTAAAAAAAATCATGGTTTATTGTAATAAAAATCAACGACCTACACCATCTCCAGCAAAGGTTCCAGAATGACTGCGCTAGAGTTGAATCCGAGATGTTAATTACAAACAGTCTATAAAGGTTGGAAAAATGACTTGCTTTGTATATCCGCCACATTAAACACTTGTAGGAACTGTAGGTACTCCTAAAAGATAAATGCACGTTAAAATGACTTCACAATTGAATTTGTGGGATCAGACTATTCTAAAACGATACGTCATATGTCTATGTAAAATTCTCGGCCTAAATAGAAGATGGATGCTTTCAAGGTGTACTTCATTGGGACCATCCTTGCCGTCAGGTAGAGCTTCATCCACATTGCCAATATCCGTTGTCTCACTCCCTTCACCCAGGGTGTTTTCAGACTTTTGTCCTACTCTGTACTTACTAACACCAGCGTAGTATCATCACTAGGCAATCTTCGTTGCCTCAGACGCACGACTTATGAAAACTGCAAGATGCACTTTAGATACATGTCAGAATGTTTTGTTTTTTGTTTTCTTACGTCATACAGAAAATTAAACAGAAATTATTTGGAACCTTTTAAAAACTAGATCACTTACACTTCAATTCAATGACGAAGTGTATAGATAGGTGCTGTAAGTCAACTATGTTTGAAAATTGGAGCAAACGAAGGCAATATCAAGTGTCTTGTGATTTATCCTAGTATTCCGATATTTTCTTTCTGAATTCTAAAGTAATTAGTAAACAAACTGGGTGAGCTATTTAGGTTCATCTGCACACCTTTCAGAAGTTAAGCTGTTTAAAAAATGAATATTTGCAATCACGACGAGTGATTTACACTGCTATTAATCTCAGCTCTCCGAATAAGTGATCTGTAATAACGTTTTACAGTATTTCTTCCTTTCTCGTGTTCTTTTTTTTTTGTCTGAAGTTGTTTCTTTATTTCCCAATTCGTCTTCATCTTTCTTTCCATTCTTTTATGTCTCCTTTTCCCTCCTTTGTTCGTCTTCCTTCGCTTATTTTTTTATGATACTTTGCAACAGACAATTATAAGCATTGACAGATCCAGGATTTGTGTAAGGAGAGGGAGAACGTGGAATAAGCAAGGGCCATTTTCGATATTTTCCCGATAACTGGCTTTTTAGTATAACTTGATTGTATTTCCCCTCACGTAGCTAAGCTTTATCATGGAATGTAATACCGGTATCCTCAAAACTTGATAGTTATAGAAAAATTATATTCTTTGGACAAAAACGAATTTTTAGATAAATTGTATGAAATGCTGTTATAAAATTATTTTCCCTTGAGGAGGGAGCCTCACGTGCCCTCTCTATCCACCACTGTATGTAAGTTTCTTTCCTTGTGCAACGAGAAAGGAAAAAGAAAATGCAAGAGCCTTATTGTAGACGCAAGGAATGATCAGAATGTTTGAATGAACTGGCTGAGGAAAGACCAAAGATTAACCAAACTCTCTCTGAGCTTTGAAGCTCCTGATTGAATGCTCTGCAGTATGAGAGCTGCTTTGCATTGTGCTGTACTTAAAACGTGAAAGACAAAATTGTCAAAGAAATTGAAAATAATAATAATAATTTACACCTTTGCAAATTCTTCGTACACGACGCACCTAACTGAAGACCGTAGAAACTACCATGTAGGCATCCAAGGTTTCCGGTTCTTGTTCTTGAAATACTTTTTTATGATGTTGGTCCTCCTAAGGTCATCCGAAAGGAAAAGTTGTGCTGTGTATATGTTTATTTTGTTCATGTGTATAAAAAGCAGCGAGGTAAACCAGTCTAATTACAAATGTATTTTTAGTACGAATTTGTCCTGTAGATATTACTCTTTATTTTGCTGCAGCAATTACATCATAAATTTGTCAAATATAACAAGCAGGTGTATATTTGATAGCAATTTATTATTAATGCTGGTGGAAAACCTTGTGTGTGAAACAACATGCATGTTGTAAAGGACGTCTTCTTTACTTTATATTTCTGACGATGATTTTCCACTAAGTTTTCTTTAGCCTATAGGAAGCAAGAAAACGTGTTTGATGTGATCCGAGATATTTCATGGATAGTCTAGGTGATGTCTGACTGAGCTACTAAAAAAAAAAAAATAAGTTTGTCACTTTTGTCACTATATATGAAAGAGTTTCTAAGGTAAAATTATGTTAGATGTTACTTGTATGCATTGTGAGGAATATGTTTAAAAGAAAGAAGTACTTAATATATAATACTAGACCACAAAATTTCGGCCTCGCAGATTTTGTCTGGTGGATTTTCAGGTGCTGAAGCCGGATTTGGCATCAGACTTTGCGTATTACCCGCAGATTTTGAAATAACCTTAATGGTAATTCCACTCAATGAACTGCAAAAACTTGGAACAATATATTAATACATACCTAGTTGATTTTCGGACATTCGATTTTCCTGCTCTGGGAATCTGATGCGTCTCGAATTAATGCCCAGCATTAAACTACAACAATATAAAGTTTCCGTCGACCCTGGCAACGTTTTTCCATTGTTGATATTATCTGATGAAAATGTTCATCGTCCTTATCACTTGTATGTTCCATATTGTCAAGGATAAATGTCCAAGCGTCAATGAAGAACGAGCACAATGTTGCAGCCAAAATCGCATAGGCGTTCAATATTATGTGACGTCCACGGTAGCCGTGCGGGCTAGGGCACTGGTCCTTTGTTCATGAGGTTGCGGGTTCGAATTCCACCTGAGACATGAATGTTTGTTGATTGTAACTGCATTTGACGCATGTCATCGTCACGGGCCGAAGTCTATTGTTGCTAAAATGACCCATAAGGGAATAGAGTTTATTAAGACTTTCTTTTTTCACACAAATCCTTTAAGCAAGTCCAACATGTCAGTTCAAATTAACTCAAAGCTCCGTCAAAATTTCAGTGTTAAAATGTACATTGCTACAATAACAAATTAAGTCCTACATAAAAAAAAAGAAAGTAATTTGCAACTGTCGGCGCTGATACGTGCAAACGCTTACATGTCGATTTCATTGTTCCACCCACGATCCCAAAAGCCTGGCCTGGCCCTTGAACAGATTTAAATCATATACTAAATCATTTAATTGACTTTGAGTTATTAATATGATGACGTTTCCTTGATTCGTCAAATTCAGGGACTGTGTTTATGGCTTCTTCTGTCGTTGTTTCAGTAGTGTCATCTGCGTGCCCTGGAAATCACCCTGTTTGTAGAGGTAGAGGAACTTGTAAAGCAGCACTAAGGCGCACGGGCCTACAAGCAGATGTAATATTTGGATACACGACTTTCTTCTTCTGCTTACTTTTCATTCCTTCCTTTTCAATTTATTTGACATTATTTCCTAAAAAAAATAAAAAATATAGTTTATCACGTATGTTATCTTGTAGCTATAAATTGTCATTATGTATAAATGAGTTAAGTACAATGTATTGTTTCCAGCACTATATTTCGACATCTAAGAGTACTAGGCAAACTCCAACCGTAGATTCGAGGTCAGGGTGCCGAAATAGGAAGGTTATATTTTCATAGCTTAAAAACGTGAATGTCTCGCTAAAAGGTTATCAATGAGAAACATTTACTTACGTGCGTATCTTCGTGAACTGTTTTTTCTATTTATTTATGAATGAGGCCGGGAGTGTTCCGCACGAGACGAGTCAGAATTCTCGTTAAGTTATACAACTTTTCGAGACACTATATATTCTGGACATTGTCGAGACGAGACAGTCCCAATCTCGCAACAGCAACGCTAGAAAAGATGAGGGGAAGAAATCGACCTGAGCCTAAGTTGAAGCTATCATCTCGACATTTATCTGGTTCTGTAATTGAAGAAAAGACATGAAAAAAATCTTCAGTTAGGATTGTCTGCCACTGGTGTCGAACCCTGAACATCCTTATTAAACATGAGTTTTCAGTCTAGACTGGGACTAAAGCACAATTGTAAAGCATACTTTGATTCTCAGATTGTGTTACGTATTTTCTTTCTATTTCTTTCGGTTTTATCTTTTTATTTATCTTTATTTGTTGGTAAAGGTGTTAGTCTACATCGAATGCTTCTATATTTTCAGTTGTATATTGACTATAATAGGCTAAAGAAAAGGCGAAAAGGAAATGCCTTAACATAATGATATAAATTACTGTATATTTTTATATAAATACAATGTAAGATATAAAATACTGGCATAAATACAATGTAAAGCAGTTTAATTTACCTTTTGTGCTGCTTAAATAATGGGTCTTCGTAGGCTATGGTTGAAGCTGATATGTTCTGAATTTTGAAATTTCCATTTATTCGCAACATTTTGTACTTACAAAACTGTTTTAACGTTCCGATTTAAATTTGGTTGAATGATACTTTAAATAATAATATTAATCTTAGTATTAACACAGAGAACTTTACATAGAAAATTAGCCATTACTCTTATATGTGTACACATGACCTAGAAAAAACATTTTCATCTCTTCAATAGATGTCTCTGATCTCAATATTCTATTTTCTTAAAGATCTTGGTAAACAAATTCGATTGGTTCAGTGGTTCAGCAATTCTTTTTAGCAGAAATAGGCTTCAATCGTAAGCTTCAATTTATAAGTATGTTTAACGAAATAAGCTATTGATATCAAAGAGGTATCTACTGATGAGAAAATAATGCGCAGATATTTATAAATACAAGTTAATTCTCTGGATAGTTATGCAAGTCACAGATGAGATGTTGAAAAAAAAAACCGGCAAATACACGTAAAGAAATATCGTCTCGTAACGTAATTATAATGTTTAAATTCAAAAGCATTTAACGAATTTTCCTCTTTTATTTCTTTCTTGTAAGTTGAAAAAAAAAAGTTACATTGTTTCTACACTCACCGATTAAATTTTAATGCAAATTTATTCAGTTAAAGATTAATTTGCTTTAAACGATATGCTTTCAAACCATTATTAATACATTTTTTCTTCCTTTCATAAAATCTTTGACTGTTTTTCGCAAACACACTTTAGTAAAGAAACTTGAGTCCTTTTTTTTAAAATATGGTGTATACATGATTATTAGTTACACACTTCGGCCAGGTGAGTGAAAATAGTCAGGAAACTTAGTTGAATGGACAGCGACTAACTAAACTCAGAAACCTTTCAGTTTCCAAAAATATTAAGCACAGAACTTGACTCTGCTATTATGTAAGTTCACAATGCGACTGTAATCGGGATTCATATAATGAACCTGCATAACAGTAGAGAAAATTCGTAAGCATTCTTTGCTTGAATATTTTTGGAAACTGAAGGGTTTCTGAGTTTTGTTAGGTACAGTTAGTTATAATTATTCAAGAGTACAGGAAAAGAAGGGGAATGCTCATTTAAAAATAATGATTTTGCACTCCTAACCAGTAGTAAACAATGACAGGTTTTTAGAATAGTAAATGCATGGGAGTAAATTGAAGAGTTAAACTTTAAAATGCGTTTTACGAGATATTAACCTTCATGGATTGATACCCAGTACTCTCCTCAGATACTAAGATACCCAGTACCCCCTTTCTTCCCAGTACTCTTCAATCGTTTTAAAAATAGTACTTTGTTCCGTTAAAATATCACAAATAATGTTAAGAAAAGAAAATATATTAGTAATTTTAAGCTGAATATTAGATCATAAATAAGCAACTAGATTTTACAGATGTAAAATATGGTTAATTATTTGAAATTGAGGAACAATCTTTACATGAGAAAGGCAATGATCTCACAAGAGAGATACAAGAATTATGGGATGAAGCTTTGCTAATACGTAGACAACAATCACTATCAGCAACATGTCCGTTTTTGTGAAGTTCCAGGTAATCACAAGATATCGAAAGTCAAGTATTACCACAGGAAGACAAAGGCATCAAGTATGTATAATATATGTGGATAACGTGTACTGCGCGATCTAATTTTAATAATATTTAGACTATGTGTAGTAACAAGAGAATGTATGAAACAATGAGTTCAGATCTCCAACAAAAGATGGCAGCACTACCTCCGTATATGTATAATGAAGTTTTATCGTTGCACGAAATTTTAATGCTGCTTCTACAAATTCAAGCGTAGAAGGTTTTAACTTTCAGGGAAGAAAGTTCATAGCCAATTCAAGAGTTCGATCAATGCCGATTTTTAATTTTCGTTTTTGTTCATTGTTTAAATCACTTGATTGTTGTTGTGAATATCAAAACTTATAACATTGAAGCTCTTTCAACAATGAACAAAAAAGAATATAAAAATCGGCATTGTTCGAACTCTTGAATTGGTTATGCACTTTCTTCCCTGAAAGTTAGAACTCTCTAGGCTTGAATTTGTAGGAGCAGCATTGAAATATCGTGCAACGATAAAAATACATTTGACATATACGAAGGTAGTACTGCCATCTTTTGTTGGAGATCGTTGCTTTCCATTAATCTTAAAGCAATAGCATTTTACATATGACAAGTCGTTATATCACTGCTAAGCATCGTCCATGACAGAGACAAAGCAATACTAGCTGATCGTCAGAAATCGTCCAGGTTGGTCGTCTCAGTATCATGACATCTTCCGTAGTCTGAGTGCTTCTTTCATCCATACAAGACTTTTATAAAGAAAACTGGGGAAGACGCAGTTATCCTTTGTATCAGATTACCCAATATTCTTAAAACTTCAGAAATAGCGAAAATTATTTCCTATATTCCGAACCTTTGGCGCCGATCTTCAACCTCACTATCAAGTATGATCTTTACGATTCAAAGTAGTGTGTTGAAGAACTTGGAAATGTACAAAAGATACAAAAATGTCAAGAAAAGCGATATACCCGAAAAATGCTTTAAAGCTTTGTGCGAAGATATTCTTCGACCGATACTAGATGCCACGAATTCTTCTAAAAACAAATTTAAAGTAAAAACTTGTGAATATCTAAAAAAATATTCAGTGGCTGCTATAGCTCTTTATGAAATAACATTGAGCTACTAACATTCTTTACACATCATATTCATTAATTTACTAAACTTCATTTTAGCCTTTCATAATTACCGTCAAACGCAAATACACTGAAAGATTTATTTTACTTGTATATCCCGCATCTCCTCCTGTAGAGTTCGTTTCTATTATATGATTATGACCATTTTTATTCCATTGTACAAGAGCTTACAATCTTGCACAAAATAAAAAAAATAAATAAAGTTATTCCACCTTTGCACTTGGTTTTATGTTACCCGTCCTATTGACCAAGGTCAATCAAAGAGGTTTGTTTGGACAGGCAAAGAAACCCTTCGGATGAAGCCCCGCTTCTTTGGGAGTCTTCTTACAGATGCGTAATTCAAAATGACTTTATATGTAAATCAGGCCAACTTTTAGTTCCAGTAAGGACAGTTGCTGTAATGAAAAATAAAACACAAAAATATGCAGCACTTCCAATATTTTCTGGATCATTACATTTCTGGATCTGGAGCAACTTAAAATATTAAACAACATAAAACCAAATCTGCAAACTATTCAAAATTTGCAAATATTAACATTATTATTATACTGAAAAATATGGTATGCATTAATAAACTCTATCAAAGCATTTAAAACTGTAAAGTTTTACTTCTATAGCCAAAGATATAATTTACTGCTGAGCGTGGGTATGCGATCCGTTTGTTCTGAACTCAAAGTACCCCAAACATGGAGTATCAATAAACAAATTGATAACCTGGAAATTATATTTATTATAACTCAAAGTTA
>JAGDQP010033268.1:0-20774 GCA_022664845.1 Lepisma saccharinum
AAACGCGACGTTTTATTACTGATTTCTTGTATTCTTCTTTTAAAGAGACTTTTGATAACCTAGTAGTATTCTGGGAACATCGTAGGGCTCCATTCGAACGTTTTCCAATAACAAAGGTAAGCTGGTGAAACTGATCGCAGTTTTCCTCCTAACGTTACCACAATTGACGAGAAGGTGAGAATAGATGATACTCAGTAACACCCTTCAGTGTATTTTCCCGTGGCCAATTATGTTTCTCGATAAATCAGTCGACATATTATCAACGGTCTTGAATACTTCCCATATCTTCGTCCACATTAGACAGAATAAATTGAGTTTGTTCGTGGCCGTGGCGAAGGAATATTTGGACTGACTTTTTTTTTAAATGGACATTTTACAATCGATAGCTAAGCTTCTAGTCAGCGCTAAGTTGAGGCTACTTTTGCATACACAAAATATGACCTGGCCTCAATCTAGCGCTGGCTAGAAGCTTAGTGGTCGATTGTAGAACTGGGGTAAGTATCTTTGGCTCAGGTCAAAGGACAGTTTGAAAGCAGTCCTCTACTGCATTTAATAGTACGACAAACTTACTGTATGATGCATGCTGTTGATGATATCAGGGGGAAAACAAGAACAATCAACGTTAGGTATATCTATATTGCCTTCAAGACAACAGGATAAGTCTCTGGGGAGGCACCAACAGACAGTGCCCATCCTGGATGCTTTGCCCAATTTAAAGTATCATTAGCGCAGAGTTTTATTCTTTAATGTATGTGTATCGCAAAATTTTCTAATGATCCAAAAGAAAATATGTTTGATTTCATTATTCAACACTAATTTAGACCTTACGAATCTGTACTTATACTGGATACTTACATAGCTGATTATAACAAAGAGCCTTCCGAATTTGTTTATAGATTATACATGGATCGCTGTATGCAGGGCACGGTCTCTCATTTGATTACTATGATCGTTCAATGCTTGTAACTGCGCTGTTTCAAATTTGAAATACTAAGGAATGATGATGACGCACACAATTCTACATGAATTATTTTTTCCTCTTTTTCCTTGAATGCGTTCCTAAAAAATTAGCAAATTTGTTATGAATTTTCATTTTTAAAAAAGCCTATTATAGCAGGTTACTCGTCACAAGCTTTCACTTACTGGACATGGAACCAGTATAACTCTATTAACTTTACTAGCAGTCAATGACAAGCTACTCCCGTTCATGTTTGTGTGAGGCCGGGTCATACGTAGTGACGAAAGTGTAGATCTGAGTTGATCTTTGCAAATAGCATGTGCGATGAAAGTACACTCAGATTCATAGAAAATCGTCAATATAAAAGTTTTCAAAGTACAAAAGTTGTCCACTGTGGAGACATCGATCCAATACATATATGACTTTCAGAGCAAGTGGAATGATCGTCTAAAGTTCGTTGACTTATTGTTTACATTTGTCATTTCGTACAAACTTTTATACTTTGAAATCCTTTGCATTGGCAATTTTCCACGACTCTGCATGTACAGTTAATAAAGACCACTTTTCTCCACATTAACATATTTTTGATTTGTGAAGAGAATCACAACGTTGTAACTGTCAAATAACATGCTACTTCATTCTCACAATAAAAATTATATCTCGATTAGTTTCTTCTTTCCTATAAAATTAAAGATTCCCTCCTGGCCCTTCCTACTCATATAGGTGGCAGAACATGAACACGGAATATTCACATGAAAATGTTGAGCAAAAGTCACGCACAGACGTCTACAAACTACTTATTCGTCTAACGAATAAGAAATGTTCAAGAAAGCACGCCATCTAGATGATGATTAAGGAAGCTTCATCTGTGTGTGTATGTGTGTGTGTGAGAGAGAGAGAGAGATGTGTTTATGGCAAGACTACTCCCGTTAGGCGAGTTTTCTCATTGAAAACACAGGAAATATAAAACATCTTTCAAACCGATCATTTTTTCACATCTGAACCATATATTTCTATGTTAATGTACGTATGCGTGTGCAGAGACATAAAAGAACCAATAATACAGAAAGTATAATTTTAAATGTGTTCAATGTTTTCTTTTTTAAAATAACGAAAAAAGAAAACAAACATAACTTGAATTTTCAAGCTCCACCCAAAATAGCACTAATTCTAAGACCTACTTAAAAAGAAGGTCAATATATTAAAAGACACTGGAGTCTGGTTATTAACTGTTTCCTTCGTTGTTTCGGACACTCTTATCAAGTTCGACTAGATAACTTCCTCTGTAAATTTAATATACCAGTAATAAGGTAGATTCCCACAGTGGCGGATGTAGGATGTTTCTGAGAAGGGGGTGAATGTGGTTAGACCATTTCAATATTTTCCCTCCAAGTTATTTCTTTTTTAACAATACATTTACCATATTTCCACTTATATAGTCACGTTTTACCATGGAATATGACATCGATACCCCACAAAATGGATATTTACAGATAAATGATATTTGTTCGGTAATCAATCGAAGCTTTTTCTGAGAGAAACTGTTGAAATTCTATAAAAAAATAAAGTAATATCCTTCTCTGAATCCGCCTCTTGATTCCCACTTATGGGATCTCGAATGAAAATGACGTTACTCTCAACCTACCCATGTGCAAAGCACACACAATAGCAGTTCCACGTGCTTAAAAAAAGACTTCTTTGGCTATAAACTTCTGTTTTTCTTATGCAAGTACTGAAGAATTGCAAAACACAATGTTTTACTCGATTCTATGTTTCTTAACAGTAGATTGTATTACTGAGAAATACAAACTACATTGGAGCTAATTTAGATAGTGCCACACGATATGATTATTGATTACCAACTCAGTTTAGGAACTAAAAGGGTATAATAACATTACAATAACCTTGTATTTAATCATCTGTTACAAACGTTGGTTCAATGGTAAGGTGTTACCGTCCGCGTTTAGCAACTAAAATTTGCTTTGATGACTTCGGTACAATGTGTCATTTAATTAAGCGTACATTTCGTACAATTTCTTTTTTGTACCTTCCTTGTAATACCGCAAACCAAGATTCTGGCTGATAAGAATTTTTGTCATGTGTTTCATTTTTAGTGGTCCCAAGTATTTTTGGAGACTTTTTCTTTTAGTCCATTTGTATAACGTCGACTAACATCTCAACGAATGCATATCAGAGAAATTGCTGATTTGAAATCAGCCACCCCGACTTTTTGTCGTTATATGCCCTAACAGTACAAGGGTATCCGGGATAATGACTAAACCTGTTTCAAACTTTGAACCTATAGTAGTTGGAACCGGAAATAACGATAGTGAGATTTTAAACCGGTTTGGGGCGGTCACTCTACGTGTATACAGTATACAGTCTTTGTATTTTGTTAAATACCCTTCTTATAATGAAGGGTCTAACTGTTTGTTCACCAATTTGTGCTCTGAAATAAGAACGCTGGTAATGATTGCGTCTTACAAAAGACACCTGATGCGCGCTTTTGAGTGTTGACAATAAAATAATAAGAATATTTTCGACATTAAAACAAAATCCATAGCGAGAGATCATTATACATTAAATTTTGGCTTGACTGAAGTATGAGTTTTGCAAGTACAAGTTCCGATGATGACCTCTTGTTTTGTGAGCTCTCATCCCTTGGCGACCCAATGGAACAGGTATCGGAAGTAAACAAAGCTACGTAGAAATGCAACATCTCATGCAAATCTCGATACTTCTCCACCGTCAATAACAACCTCTACATTACACCAACCGGATCTTCTCACAAGCAAAGGATCCACACGTGGGAAATCCGGAAATCAAACCAAGGTCCAATAGAAGTGCAGCACACGAAACATCCGTGCGTTAAACCCAAGACCATGTATATGCTCTAGGGTTAAACCCTAGTCTCTGGTTCGAAGCCATTTGTGTAGTCACAAAGCTACAATAGGAAAACCACAACAACTGAAAGTTAGTTGATGTAATTCCAAACCAACTGCAATCTAGTTACAAGGGACAGTACATTTGTAACTCGGCCTGAGCCTGAGACACCTAGAGGCCACAAATAAATTCAAATTCAAAACATCTGTAAAAGTATGACAGAGTTACTAAAACAAGAAGGTTGTTATCAATGAGCATAAGACGAACGCACCAGCGGTACAAGATCCATCCGATGCGATTTATGTATAAGTTCCAGCCAGGTGTCCAACCAGTATTGAACCGAAGTGTGGTAAGTAGGAGGTGCATCATCAAAACAGTCGGCTTAGTGGAACGCATACTCCCATTTCCATACACTTGCTTAAAAGTGTACAAAATAATGCACGCTCCAAATGTCATAGGCAGGACCTACAACTATGGTTTATTTGTGACCCCCATATCTATAGAATAGCTTCGAGCCCGGGACTCAGATTTGGCAGACTTAATGTTTTCTGTGACGCACTTTCATTTAAGCTTGGTTTAATTCCCGGACTCCACTTTCCTAATCAGCCCATACTTTAGTTCCACAGTGATTTGTGACAATAATAATTAACTTTTTTTCCCGAAGAGGAGGAGGAGAACCATTTGTTTGTGTTATCAACAAACAAGAGAGGTGGACACTCTTGTGCTACAACAATCCTACTACATGAATGGTAGGAATAAGGTCATGTCAGCAGAAGAAAATTAACGAATGCCAATTCTGGGATCCTTCTGTCCAAATACACATACAGTTAGCTCCGAACAATTTCAACTCAACATTTTATCAACGTTTTGTTACTTAATTATAGTTAATTTGGTTCTCACTTATGCATATGCATTAGAACCTATAACTTATTTCTATTTTCTTTCAAAGGATGCAGTACTGGAATCGCAGCAAGTTTCTAGTTGAAAGCCGAACATTTGAAAACAATGTGGTGTATTAATGTGCAGAAGCGCTTGTACTTCCCTTTCTTAACACTATTATATGGAGCACATAAATCAATTACAAAAAAATTTCACTTCCATGTCACTTGAGATGATTTTCTGAACGGAATTTTCAAGAGAACACGAATATCGGAAGAAACTCATAAGACAATCATCGAATTTTCTTTAAGGAAAAAGAAAATATACTTCCTTCGCAACGATACAAACACAAGGGGAAAATCTGTATAAGATATCCCACGATTTCTCCATAACGCAATGTAAACTTGTATCTCCATGGTTGGCCTCAATACTTTACATGGCATCGTAAATACAAAATCTATTGTCTTTTAAAGAAGATAAGAACACAGATCAGTTCTAGAGAAGTATTGCTAATAGCATTTTTTAAAAAAAGCTTACATTATATCCATATCACGGTACTTCTTTTCTTCTGTTAGTGATAGTAATTTTCACAAAGCAAGCAAGAGTAATTTTCACAGAGCATGAATACTGTGTCTACGTATGTTTCTTTTCGTTCCCACTGGAACTACGAGAACTTATTGTTCCCATTTCATCTCGAAGATTTGGAATTCGACCACCTTTTAGCACATGTGAACTATGCTTTCTTACTATCACCACGGATTCGACCCCTTGAAGGCTGATAGGCCTATGACCTTGACTAAATTTGGAACCCTATTTGACAAGACAATCAATCCGGCGACTGCGTTTCATATCTATATTTTTTATAAGGTAAAGGCAGTGTCGATTTACGGATGTGTCCCTGACGATACTATAAATCACAACGATGGCTCAACAATGTTCATTTATTACGTGCCTATTTTTCCTCAGTTGCAGCGCCAAATCTGAAAGGATTTAGGTTAGAAGTCCGATAGATTTCTAAGAATATGTCCATAATGTTACTAAAATGAACTGTGAAGCTTCTGTACTTGTTTAATATTTAACTAGTAAACGAGTTGGAACTGAAGTGTGAAATAAATGCTTTTCAAGCATATACTTACATAACTTCTATTTAATCTGTATTAATGGTCTGTATGTTATATGGTGTGTATATATTCTAAAGCATTGATCCCTTTCGAGTTGTGAATATGGGTCTTTCTAGCTGGGTCTAATCATTTGGGTTAAGAATGTAAAAGGAACGCATACCACTCTGGTATTTGATAGCTGGCAACTCAAGTGTAGACAGACACCTGGAATATCCTATATCAGTCTAATCCGAAGTTACAATCTATTCAACCTCCCCGGTATGCATCCAATTTTGCAGAAAGCAACATTAAAAAGTTAAAGCGTGGCTACGATTCTATATTTTAATCCATGAGTAGAAACCAATGAGACGCAAATTTGAATTTGTTTCACGTAACTTTATGAACTAATTATTTCCTTTCTATTTATTCCCTTGTATGAAATGTATGCAGTGCTTTTTATTTTTCAGACCTGAGTTCGGAACAGTTTGGATCAATTGTTACAACTGCATATTTCAATACACTATATCATCCATGTATGTGTAGTGCAGTTTTATAAATATATAGTGTTTATTTAGCCTGTTGTTACCAGACCTACGAGTAATCAAGAAACATTACATGAAACGGTAAACTTGTCTTCCTACGATAGACAACTAAAATAGTTAACACAACTGCGAAATTTATTTTATCAAATATTACGACCTTTAGCCAACTATGGATAAACGGGTTTTTACCTATATAATACTCGACCGACTATTTAGCACGTGTATGAACTTTATTTATCTTATCAAATGGACACATCTTTCATTGTCAACATAAAGCTGAAACAAAAGGGTTCGTATTATTTTGAAGGACGTAATGATATTATTTTTTATGAAGAAACAAAGTGTATTCTCAAATTTGTGGAAACTGATTGAATTCCTGTTCCAGGTCCGAAAGTTCAATCGTATGGAAATATTAAATCAGTGCTTTTGGCAGTCCCAACATGGTATTTTTCTAAATAGAACAATCCCAGAAGTTCATGTTGTTATATTTGTTACAAATTCAAAGGTTTCACGAAGTTCTCACGTTATTCACAATTTCACCCATAAAATGTATGAAAGTAAAATACGACTTAAAAAAAAATTATAAAAAATCGAGAAATGTATTTATCATTTAATGTACAACCATGAATATCCCGGAAACACATTCAATATATCCGAAAGCACATCCGATGAGTTACATGTGTTGTAGGGATGTTCGGAAGTCAATTTCGGAATAACTTGGGTTCCGGAATTCCGACTTTCCGCCATTTCGGAATTCCCAGAGCCAGACTGACTAAATGGTAAAGGGTTCAGTTCTAGCGCTTGAGGTCGTTGGTTCGATCTCTGATCGTGTCATGTGGGTTTTATGATAAACAAATACCGTGTGCGTGGATTTTTTCCGTGCTCTCCTGTTTCCTCCTACTTTCTCCATTCCACCAATAATCCCATCATCATCCATTCGGTCTGAGCCAAATTTGCCTAAAGCCTTTAGGTTAAAGGCCTTACATTAAATTCAAATTCATAATTTGGAATTCCGACTTTCCGAGATTCCAGAATTCCGATTTTCCGAAAATTTGAACACATGAATTTGAGTTTTGTTTAGGGCTTTTAGGCACTTCAGGCTCAGGCGTTCATCGTAAGAATTCTTTACACTGTAGTACACCTTATCCAGTTTAATTCTTGTGAAAATACCATGTTTTATCGATCTGTCTGCTGGTGGTGAACCGTTCTTTTCTACCATTTGGTGATGATGCTCGATATTCCGAAATTCAGACATTCCAAAATTTCGGTGTTCCGACTTTCCGGAATTCCCAACTTCTGACTTTCCGAAATTTCGGAATCGCAGAAATTATCATTCCGATTCCTGAATTCTGATTTCCATTCCGGAATTCCGAATACCCCTGTGATGGGCTTCAGCCATAGCTTCTTGTCTGACGCATAAATGAACATCAAATAAAAAAAATTAATGCAATGTTTCCCAGGATAGATTATTTTATTTCGTGAGCTAAGTGAAAGGTAAACGGACTTCAATGTAAAATTGCGATCAATCCTCGCCGTTGTTCACTCAGATCTAAGTCTTTCTTAACCACACAGGATATATATACATATATCTTGATGATTAACTTAGAACAACCCGTATAATCTTCATTAAAATATAAAATTATTGATGGTTCTAATAGTTCAGCTGGTATCAGTAGTCATGAAGTCTGATGCGCCAGCCCTGCGTCCAAGAGGTTTCAGCTTCGAATCCCACCTGGCACATGCTTGTCTCTGGACATTAAAAGTATTACACTTACATAATTGGGACGGACCCAGGTCAATAGTCCTATTAAGTATATGCAAAAGTTCAATTTAGTGGTCGAGCTGACCTAATACGTTCAATAAAAGTAGAGTTGAACTCATTTTAATTTACAGAAGAGTTTTCTTATTTAGTTGGTGTACACAGATTTTTAACAGATGCAGTAACTTCCAAAACGAAATATAAGCACTCTCCGTCTGCAATATCAGGAAGCACGATGAATAGAAACTAGAAGGTTAAACCAACTAGCTTTGGAAGACCCACCCATTGCAGACAACACTACTGATTCCTTTCACCGACTCTGGATGTGCATAACAAGGACGGCGCTGCATTACGACTGCTTACGTGGAGGTAAGACATCAACAGAAAGTAGAATGCCGAGTCTCAACTTCCTCAACAAGCAGCAATAATTAATCTCTCAAGCCTGTTTGCCTTTTACTTTCTATAAAAAAGAAGTTAACAACTCCCTTTCGGAAAAATACGTCAGTAACAAAGGAAGTCCAGGACTTGATGTTTCATTCTGCACAAAAGGTTCTCGTTTTTCTTACTATTACTACACGGGTTCTACACAAATCCACAGTATTTTTTTTTTCCAGGACTATATTTAAAGACTTTCTAGTTTCTACTTTTCCTCCAGAACAAACATTACAATTCATCGCCAAAACATTCGGATCTCACAGATTTTCTTTTCTTTAAATGGAGACCAAAATAAAACTGGGTTGAAGTACAGATTAACAAACTACTTTTTACAATAAAGAGAAAATATTAAAATACAGCATACAATACACCCAACTGGATTGGATCATAGATCAGAAACTACATTACAAGACATGTCGATTTTGATATGATATTTTGTTCTATCATTATACTGTTAAATGAACTGTGAAAGAAAAATATTAACAGAAAAGCAAAATTGTAATCTAGGCCTAATGAATAATCAGCAGGTTGATTTTAAAAAATCAAGGGAGATTTAGTCATCTTATAAATTTCTTTCGTAACTCAGCCGCTTCTATCCTGTATGCTTACACAGAATCTACAAAAGATATTGTACAAAGGAGCAATTTCATAACATTCTTATAGGGCTGGTAAAACTGTTTCACCAATGTGTGTGTGTGTGTGTATTTATTATTTTTATATTTAAAAAACACCAAAAATAGTTCAGACGAAATTTTATACTGGAGACAATAATAATAAGGAAAGGATCTGGGAAGAAATCGGCGTTGGCCTTATTCAAACTACCATCCCAACATTTGAAATCGCTGTCAGGATGGGCGGTCGTGGGCGCGAATCGGCTACTCGCTTATTATTATTTCTTAGCCCTCAAAATGTTAAAAGAGATATTTGAAACGTTTCCACTTAACAAACATTTCCTAATATTTATATTGAAAAACACCTACGAACATGTATCGTACGTAAACAAGACAAATAAATAAAATCAACCAAATGTAACAAAGGCAACTGTGTAAATACCAGTAATATATTCAAGCAGCCAACCCCAACATTTCTAATGTCAGCATATCTTCAGTAAAAAGTGCAATCTGAATTCTGTATCATTAAGTTCAACGTGGAGTTGAAGTTCGAACCTCGAAATGTGTAAGCGAATCCCTGGTTACGAAGGACTGGTCATACGTATTCAGTCTTTCCGCCTTTTCATAGTCGACATTACAATTATTCGTGTAGCTCTTTTCTTACCACAAGGGTATTGGATCTGGTGTTAAGATAATTTCAGTGATCAACTGAGAAACAGCATATAAATCAACAATCCCTGGTTCTGTACTCCCAATATTCTTTAAGCCTGAGATAAGGATGTAAATATGGTACTCGGACATGTCGCGGACATCTCTAGAAACTACATAAATCAAACATTGTGTTGAGTAGCCAAACGGAGACCGTTTTCACCTGGCATTGAAGGCGAAACAACCAACACACGGAAAAAAGAGAACTGGCCTACTTTCTCGAACAACCGCCTTCAGCCTGCAGAGTTGAAATGTAAATATATTTGTATGGTTGTGGCAATCTCCACGCTTCAAGAATTTTTCGTACAACTCCATGAGAATATTAAACATCAATCATCCAGCCATATTCTCAAAATAGTAATATTACACCCGCTTGACAAGCATTTACATTGAACTAAACGAGAGTCAGTCGACAATTAAAACCAGCTTTCCTTTGCATAAGTCTGCATATTAATGCTGACCATTTTCCGCCTTAAGGCTACTACTTATCAACACTGATTCATCTGATGGAGTTCACTGCTCCAGTTTCGTTATATTAAAAAAGAAAGAAAGAAAACTAAATTCTACGTAATAGTCGCCACTTTACTCTGATGTCTGACGTCATATACTTTGTCATTTTTTTTCCTTTTCAAGAATTCAATATGCCTGTATATAAAGAGAGAGATATTACGAATACTTTACAACTTTAATCAGTTTTGCCTTGCTCATATCCTTTTCCACTTGATAAACAAGTTTCCTCAACCTTCGTTAGTTATTCCTTTCGGTAGAAGGTTCTCGCTTTCTTTCCTGTTCTCTTCACCATTTATTTCTGCTTTTCTATACATACACTTTATTACTCTACGGCCAGGGGTATAATTGAGAATAGTGTGTAAGTGCTTTTTTTTTATTCCGTACATATACCTCAAAGTAGGAAAATATTATCATGCGCTTTAAGTAAAGTGCAATTCTGCATGCTGAAGAGGTTTGAAAGTGTTTCCATCTATTTTGGCCTTCTTCAAAAAGATTTACTCTTTTTACAACTTTGAAAGTTACTTCTTTTAAATATTCCTCTGGAAAATATTTAAAAGAAATATATATCAAGAATAACTCGTATTGAGAGCATAAAGCGCGAAATCGAACACACTAACGCCATCTAGGATCGAATATCCTAACATCATCTGCAACCCAAATAGCAGCAGTATATGGTGGGTTGCAGCACATTCCAGGATAACGCCTTAAGAAATTGGTAACACCGTAAATCCCAGACTGATGCTGGGACGATCAGACGGTGGTTGAACTCGTCTAATAATAACTCTCCCTTCAACAATACGGCATAGGTAGCGAAGGATATGGATTTTTCGTTTGCTACATTGTTGTAGTCGGTAGATCGAAGTCTCTCTCTCACACACAACACACATGTAAATTAGTAAGAATATCTTGTTCATAGTTAACTATTTCATATGAATTTGGATATGCAGTAGAAGTGAAACGGATACAAGTTTCAGTCTTTATTGATTGTTGGGAACTGGGAAATGTATTGATAACATCCAAATTCTTACAATTGTTAAACTCTTTTATGAACGGTAACATCATTTTCTAGCATGGATTTTTACTCTCAGGAATTGTTCTTTCCTCCGAACAAATGAAGAGTGGCATACCTAAAGGAGTTTACGTTTCAACAAATATTTGTAAAGAAGGCGAACAAAAAGCATTTATTACAAATCTAATGAAGATGTTCTTCGATGTCAGACTGATTACATAACGATAAAAGCACTATATTGAAAGATAAATATGTAAATGTCATCGTACCACTTGTGGAAACACCCTTCAAATGTTAGTGAACAAACTACGTGTAAAACTGACACCTTTTTTCTTCGGGATTAGCAATTATCGGCTGAATTGCAACTGTCCGATCTTTCGGAAATATTACAATGCGAATGTTAAAGATAAAAAAAATTAAAGAGAGGAGAAACACCTTTACAAAAAAAAAAGGTACCTTGAGCCTTTAAAAAGGTGTAATTATTATGAAAAAGATTTTGCCACAAACAGAAAACTAATTTTCCTTCCGCAAACTGTATTAGCCCTCTTTAAAACTTTATTGAACCCCACCATGCACAAGATGTTGACAATGCAATTAATGAACTATGAAAGCGAAGTAATTTAAGTGGCCTTCGTAGCAAAGCTGCGTGTGTGTGAGTGAGAGAGAGAGAGTTTTCATATTTTTAAATATGCTGGAGAAATGACAACCAAAAATGGAATTTTGGAAAGCGGTCCCAATAATGTGTATCAAATGAGCTTTCGTAGATTCTGGCATTATTAAATGTTAGCTAAGAAATTACAACTAATGACGTCATACGCCTACGCAATTACAGGAATTCTAATTTCCCAGCTAAAATAAAACAATGTCAAAATCTGAGAGTTCATATCGCTTTCCAAAATTTCCTTATTGGTTGTCATTTGTACAGTATCTTTAAAAATATGAAAAACACACACGCACGCAACATAGGTACGAAGGCCTCTTAATTTTGCACGAATGTGAAATGGAGTAAAATATCGATTTTCGAATTTGAAAAATTCTATTTATAAGCACAAGCATTTTAATTTTGTTTATATTTCGAAATTAGTTGCTTGAGTTCCAACTTTTCACTAAACAAGTACAACTCAAGAGTCAATGACTGCTCCAACTACCAATACCTTTAAACTTAGAGAAGGCCCGAAGACAACGTACTGACATCTGTACAGTGAAACTGACGTCAATTCTTTCAATGGAGAAAACTAAGCAAATGAAAAGTACTTGTCAACGTTAGTCACTCTTTAAAACGACCAGAAAAATCAAGTTTGCTATTCACCATCAACTGCTTTAATTGGGGCGCTAGGTTGCGTAACAGATGGACAATCTGAAAATAAATAATCATCAGTGTTCTGCCGAAAGCGGCAGGTCCTTCAGAAGAAGCTAAGCCCTCTTCATTCATCCCGAACTTGTGTTTTCCTTCAACCTTCATTTGCATCCCTCAGCAATGTCCTAACCTTCATTTGACCAATCAATGTCCTAATCAGTTTATCTTTCTCGTCTTTATTGCCTTCAGGATTTCTCCGTCTCTCGCCTACTCTCTTCAACACTTCATTTTTTATCTCCCGTATGCAGCTGATATTTTTCATTCTTCTCCATGTTCACATTTCAAAAGTTTCTAATTTTCATTCTTTTCTAGAGTCCACGTTTCTGCTCCATACAAAACATTTACTTAATCTCTTCTTCAACTTCGTTTATCGATCCGCAGAAAAGATTCTCCTTCTTAGTGAACGCCTTTTTCGTCATCGCTTCTCTCTCTTTTTCACATTTCATATCCTTAAAGGACCTTTTTTTTTTTTCGTTAAAATTAAAAGAAGACACATCAACCAGTACGGCAGTTTTGTGAATTACAATACTTTTACACTATACATCCGTGCGAAACGAAAAATATTAATTTCTTCATTCTCATATTATTAAGTTTTAGAATGGTTCAGAGGAATGTATCACGTAATTTTTAATTTTCATATAGAAAGTTTTATTACCTACAATGGAGTAAATCACTCACTTATAAGACGATTGATGGTATTTCATTTTGCATAAATTTGCGAGTAAAACTCAGAAAAATGTAAACACGTGACTTTACCGCCGCTCTCTATAACAACAATAAATAATGATAATAATAACATAGCGCTTTACTCATTACCTATGCAACTGATACAATACTAATTAACACATAAGAAGGAAACTAACTCTAATTTATATGTATAAAAATATGCCTTAGTTCATGATAGAATAGTCCATGAGATTTAGAAATTACTCAAAATGCCTTCTATGTTATAAATTTATAATACATGCAAACTTTTTCCTTTTGCCTGAGAAATCAATAATCGTATTCCTCACCCCAACACCACGCAACCAATAGTTACTGCAAAACGTAAACAAATTCCTACGTCCATCCCCCAGAAAGAACTACAATAACAACAAAAGAGTTCTTTATGAATGCCTTGTACCAATGGTAACAGCACTTGTCGCTTACAAAGCACACCAACACCCACCACAACAAATTCATGTGTTCGAAATATTTTTATCAGAATCTAAATACAAAATTTCTGGTTTCAATTTTATTTAAGGCCTTTAGGCAACTTTTGGCTCAAGCCCCATGCTGTAACTCTAAAACGTTTCGACGTGAGCCATGAATGTCTACAGCTAAAAACAAAGCACAGTGTTTCATCACTTTAGTATCTTTATAATTATCACTGTTCTCAATTCAGATACTGTTTTCTTTCTTCCACTGTCACTAGCAAGGAACATATCGTCGTCGTATTTGTATATATTTACGAGCCCCTTTCTAATGCCCAATATTATAAGGAAAAAATATTTCCCAATCCAAGTGAGCACGCCTTGACCTATGCTCCAATGTAGCACGGAAGATACGTTGGATGTTCATTGGCCAAAACCTTAGCATTACGTTAAGACAGTACTTCGAAATAAAACGTTGGCCCAACTTTCTGTGATACTCTGACACATGCTGATTATGCGGTTAATGTGCTGGGATTTGGTGATTCAACATGCTGGTTCTAGATAAGCATAACGGTTTGTAAACGGAAACTACTCAATATTAAGGTTACAGACTTCTGCAGTAGTCTTTTACAATTAGTGTGAGTGAGTAATCAATTTCTTCTCATACATGTGTTTGCAAACAATAATAATAATACACTTGTTACAACACAAAACTACAAATACAAATGTTCTTGGGGTTCTTGTAGATGCATTGCAGAATGAACGACTGACCTCTCACTAAGAAATAGTAACAACAAAATTTAGATGCCATGGGCGAAGTAATTTGAGTCCCGCAAAAGTAAATTTTTCAGTAACTGACAGACTAGTTTTGTGAACTCCTAAAACTAAAAAGAATACAAAACGTAATGCATCATCTCTGAGTGTGAATTCCCTTCCCCTATTACATTACTGCTGAATTATCTTTACTTCGGATGCTAAAATCTCATTTTCCAGTTCCATCTGAACACTTCAATTATACTACAACAAAAAGTGAAATATGACCAGTTAAATCCTTGTTAAATAACTTTACCTCCTAACTCGAACTTACTTCACAGCACTGTCATCAAGTAGCAGGCTTTGCGTATATGACTTAGGCCGCCAACACATGAGGCTACACAACACACCAGAACATGCACTAAACCACCAAAAATACATGGAGCACCAAAATTGTACACTTTAAAAAAATGATTAAAAAATCAAAACATCTTCACACTATTCAACGTAACTCAATCTGCACAACCATATTATTACCAATGAACTAAAAAAGTAAACCATATTAATTATGAATTACTAATTAAATCTATTCAACAAGCATTGTACGAGTACATTAAGGAATCCGACATTTCCTTTTTATCTTTTTCCTCATCCTTTCTAGTCACGGTTACGTTTTTCACTCCTCAGTTATATTCACAGTACCAAATGATCAAAAACAAGTTCTGGCTCTCGCGTTCCAAAGCATTTCCATTCATACCAAGCATCAGGAGAGGAGCCGCAACTAACCAAGAGAGCGTGACCTCGCAATGTGAAGGTTCCGAGGTCCTTATCTTCCTCGGTCAACCAGACACCTCCTCCCCTCCAGTGTTTCCTTATTTCTACCCAACATACGTGAAGGATTTAATTCACACGAGGTCTACAAACCACTTTCTTTCCGTTTCCCATTACTCGTTATGTTTAATGCGATAAAACCTCAAAAGCTCGTTAGCTTATTCAATAATATGCACAATGGGTTTATGAGCAATGAACCATTCATATTTGTGAAAGTGACTGCTGCGAGTGGAAAGACATTCGGAAACTTCACACTGGTAGATAGATATACACCATCACGGAAGACACAAAACGAACCATACACTATCAAATGTTTAACGTTAACCTCAACAAACTTTCAGTAAATGAAGTTGTTCTACTAATCTCTTAACAACAGCGTTGCTTTACATTTGTTTATGACCACGAAACAATGTTATTAATATCACATTTGTGTTGCATTTTCATGTACTATTTTTCCTGATCTTCTTGCCACTGCGTTATCAGATAGTACCTTTTTTTAAAAAAGCACGCTTATTTATTCTATACATATAACTGCTTGAATCTTCAATAATTTGTTTTTACGTATAACACTTGACAAATACGCATATTAAATTAGTACCCTGCAATGAATTCATAGTGTACATTCACTATCAATATTTGAAATCAGAAATCTGTTATACCGACAATTAACTTTACAGTAGACGGTCTGAGCCATAGTTGCCTAAAGACCTTAAAATTAATTCAACTTTACAGTTGATGAATTACTGGCACATCAGATCTTCTGTTACTATCTGTGGATTCTAGACGACGGAATTTGAAATGTGTAAAAATAATGATCTCCTTGACGTGTTAAAGCAACAGTAAATTTAATATTTTTGAGATCATTGACATATCACCAGTTTTTAATATTTTCAATAACAAATAAATTCTCTGACGGTAACTGTGATGTTCAATGTCACTGTCCAGTTTCTGGCTGTCATTCTGAAGGAAACACGGATCAGACTCAAAGTAATATGATAGGGAAGGTCCAAACTACAACCAAGATGTACTAGGAGTGTATCAGTTTCTAGACACTAGTCTTAGCACCCATTGTTCTACCTGAAACTATGACGCGGTACATTTTGTAGTTACGTACGTCTGAGATTAAAAAAAGACACTAACGCTTACAAGTATATCATCTCGCATTGCCATTAGATACATGAAATAAGTGCCCCTTGGTCTAGCTAGCTACCAACCGTCGATATATGCTGAGACGTAGCTAGTCTTGAATTCGTGCTCAAAACACTTCTGTGTAGCCAGTGCCAGTACACTACAAACAAGTAAAGAAATAATGTAGAAACTGTTACAGCAATTCGTCTCTCTGTGTGAGCAAAACAGAATTAATTGACGATAACTTGCAAATCGACTTTTGGACATGCTCTTTCAACGCTTTGAGTGCACTTGATTTTTTTGGAATTATCGTTTGTTAATGCAGTACATCCAATTTTCTCTGCAAGGCAAACTACAGTTGCACAGCTGAATAGCGCACGGCTTCTCAAGCTTGAGAACGGCAGAGCATACCCCCCGACCTCAATGTTCTATGTCATATTGTATTTAACACCGAAACGAAATAATAGGCCTTTTCAACTTATTTACGGTCTTTAGGCATTTACGGCTGAGGTCAATAATAGGTATAGTATTTTCCTAAATTTTCCTTATCTATTAACGCTTCCATGAAGAATCGTAAACAATCTCACGTAAAGAAAATTTTGGAGACAAACACCAGTAGTAAGCCAGTGGTTTCTGTAGTTAGTTCAAAATATTTTATTCGCAGTTAAATTATCTACAAATTAAAGCACAACAAAATATTTGAATAAATTATGTAACTTCTTCATACGTTTAATCCCGGTGTCTACCTTGTTTCCTTCGCCTGACACTTAGCGATATACTTATACGGACTTTTATTTTCTATCAACACATTTTAAGATCACAGATTGGTCAAGAGATTAGCACACTCGGTCACTGTGCGCGTGATCACTTCAGTTTCATCGGTGTCTATTGAACTTTTTGGTTTTCACTACACTTTGCAAAAATAAATGTATGCCTTGTTCTGGGCTCACCGTCTCGTTTTAGAATTTCACAATCAATTCAATCATTCACGAAATTTTTATTTTTTTACGTTTTAAGAATCTGTACATTTCTCCTGCTGCTTCTTATCAAATTTGAACTTGAATTTATTCGTGGTCTTTAAGAATCTGTCTTTGGCCGGGATATGATAGGGGAAAGGGTGCGGTAGGGTCAGGGTAAGAGTAAGTTGAAGTTACTATGCCGGTATTCATTTGGTGACTGAGGGGAAAAATCCTCAGTAAGGATAGTCGGTCGCTGATATCGAAACCAGGAGTTCACAAATGTGAAGCCAACGCTGTCCCACAACGGAAGTGTCTCAGCTTACAAAGGATTATACAGACGGGTCCATTCACACGCAGACACAGTACTGCTTGAACCAGATAATAACACTGACAAGCAGCTGCTGGGAATTTGCCAGTTTGGTGTACTGGTTACCGTATCATAAAGCTGATCCGAAGACCCGGGATCGAATCCTCGCGTGGTTATGTTTATATATACGCATTACGAAATTTAATAAAATTAGTGACCATTGGTTAGGTTAGGTGAGAAAAATCAGGTTAGGTGTTTTATCATTGGCCACGCGATTTTGTCGCATTCTTTCAAGCTTTCGAAAATATGACTTTCTACGTTGCGTTGCTAGTCTCTTAACTGAGTTTCGGACGCTCGATACTGCTTCTCATCGTCATATGAACTCCTGTGATTCAAGTTTCGATGCGTAATCTGTATAAATAGACTTAGAAACTTACCTCCTCTGGATCGTATTTTAAAATAGGTGGATGGGAACAATGGATACTTACCTAAAAAGAAAAAAAAATAACATAGTTAGTACTTCCTTAAAACATTACATCGTTACCTTTATGATAAATGAATGGGTCCAAGAGAAAAACGATGAAACTCCATTACTGGTCGATTTCGAACTAGTGGTCCCATCTGTTAGTTCACAAGGCGTACTACAACAGCGTAATATCCCTAGAACAACTATTGGTCACATTAAAAGAATGTTTAAACAATTCAATGTGTTTCAATGGGACTTGAAACTATTTTTCATTTTCTTGCCAAATGAGTCCAGATGGAATTTCATCGTTTTTTTTTCCTCCTGACCCTGCAAATACCCTGACTTAAAAAAAAATGGAAACAGTACATCATGACATTAACGATTTTACATAATTCAGAATGGAAATGTTATAAGCTCTTAACTTATTATTTCTCTGCATTCGTGTTTAACAGAATTCTTGAAATTTTAAGGTCGTCGCCTTAATTATTTAATATTATCACACCTGATATTAAAACACACACAGCTGAATCAATATATTTGTATTCGTGTGTAATGAGGAAATACATGCATTGAAACTACAATAAATTAGATTACATTTCACCGAACGTAATAATAGGTTCGGTAAGGCATAGCATGATCAGTAATATTTACGGTTTCCTGACGATCACGATTTAAAGCCTTTTCTTTTTTATGAAAGGAAAAACTTCCTTATTAAAGAAAATTCTGAGAATTGAACCTTCTTCTCACTTCACACACAGATATATTTTAATGATAATTTTCAGCGCTCACTAAAGACTATTAATCAACTTCGACTCTCGCTACGTGAGTGAATTCTCATTACATGTGTTCGGTAAATAGTACTAACACGAATTAGCCTGACGTATAGGAAATACCAACATTTAAAAATAAAAGTTTAAAAAAAAGATATCAAAAGTTTAAATATTTTTTTTTTTCCGAAATCCGCTTTACACTCTTGTAAAGCAGCAATCATGTTATGACAGGTAACATTTTATCGTACTGAACAGCTGGAAGCGTGGTCTGAGGCAAACTGTTTCTGAATAGCTCCGAAACATCTGCAGTATCAGGAAAAGAAATGATGAAACAGTCCTACTAATTAGATGTGGTGATAATAAGTTAATCGATGAATGGTTAAAACTGACCTGCGTTACAACCGTTTAACGCGTACATTTATTTTTGGTAGTTATATTTAACGTTTGTATTGTCCGCACATCTTGTTATTATTATACCTACGCGTCTAGTTTATTCGTGATTAGCCAGATGACTTTATTTCCTTCACGAACTAATTACCAGTCTTCTTCACAAATTTCTGAAATAACACAAATGCTTTCTCCCACAAAGTTATCTAGAAAGAACAAACGCAAACAGGTCTTGATCTTGCGTACTTCCCCAGTACTTATCTGAAGTCTGTGACCGTAACTACTACGCCACAAACATTGGGCACGGTTTAAACTTTAAATTATTTGTATCGAGGTGTATTATTCTTACTTAGACTGTTTTAACGCATCACTCAGAAGTAAACTAAACGACCGACGTAAAGATTTAAAACGTCAATACATGTTTTTAGTCAGAAAGCCTATGAAAATCTTAGTGTTTTAAAACAGATCTGGAAGCTACTAATGGCAAAACTTCACACATGACATAACTCTCCAATTCTCTTTGTTATCTTAAGTGTCTGTGGCGTCTACTTATTTTCTTTTCTCACTTTGCCTGATTACCTGAAACTTGATAAAAGTTTAAATTTGTCCTTCAGTGAGACTGTTCTCCATATTGTGAATGGTTATGTGACTCGGTGACGTTTCATATAAGTTGTCTTCCGTCGGTTGAACTGTCTCTTCAGATAAATATGTTAAAAGCGTCCAATAGGGCTATTGATAAAACTGGATGGTGTCTTTTAATGTGCTCTTTCTTTTTAACAAAAATGTTAAAAACAAATAAGCAGTATCTTCCAGTTTCGAATCAGTCTCTTGTCTGCTTGCCTGCTCACCCCCTAACTTCCTCTGTTTGTTTTATTTCTTTATTACCAGAGCAAATTGTATATAGTCGCGATCAAAACTAAACGACCTTAAATCATATAGGAAACATATGGCGTGAGGGTCGTTTAGTTTTGACTTGAACTATATGATTACTTCAGTAAATTTGATAGTACATTAGAATTTGTACTGGAATGGGAATATACTCGTATACTGATTTATTAATAATATCTAAAGATTAGTTTGGTGATGCAAAACAATTACTACATTTTGTAAATTCTATTTTAAAACCACGAATCAGCTGTAACCTCTGGTGCACGGGGTCTCCGGTTTGATGTTGGCTCGTGCCATGTGGGCTTAGTGGCGGACAAACACCGTGTACGTAGGTTTTCTCAGGGATCTCTCGTTTCCTCCCACTTTCTTCATTCCACTAATTCCATCATCATCACGCATTC
>JAGDQP010033270.1:0-20275 GCA_022664845.1 Lepisma saccharinum
TTTCCTGAACATGTATAACGAAGGAGGAAGTTCCCATTAAGATACAACATGGTATATTTGCAATTATCATCATTCTTCTGAGATACCCCAGATAGTTAACAGCAATTACGAAGTAACTTCGCTACTTATTTCCAGTATAACGGAAGCGGGGTAATCTTTGATGACTACTTGAATTCTTCATTGTATTAAACCAAAGGACCATATTATACAATAATAACGAGGACTAGTTTCCAATATTAACTGAAACGATTCTCCGACCCACATGGAAACAGTTTCTTCGCCTTTTATTTTCGAATAATATTGACGAACAATATAATTTCGTGACATATCATTCGCTAAATACAGCAACACCTATATTACTGAAATATAATGAAGTATTAAACAGTAGTACACTTACCAGTAGGAACAACTTTAACACCTTGTGTTACTCGAGCTTCTCCCGCAGGAAGTGTAATGATTACAGTTATTATTGATCCCAAACTTGTGCCAATCCATAAGGTGGGAACAGGAGATGAATCTAGAAACAAGTAAATCATTATGACCCATACATGTATTTATTTGTTACAGAAAACTTTAAGATAAGATACTGCCGCACTCTAAACACACATAATTTACTACGTTCAATATAAACGATAATTTGGAATTTCTATTACTAGTAATATACATGCAAATGAAATCGTTCACCTTTAGCTATGCTATATCAAAACTTTTAAAAACAAGTAATTTTAACTCCATTGAATATCCAGTTACGGTGAAGTCCTGTAATCCAGTTACTGTACACGCAGGACAGAAAGGAGAAGGCCACTTTACTATTGCATGTTGGTTTGTGGACCAACACTGTCTCGCATTCAAATCAGAGCTGGGCCGCGGTGGCTCAATGGTTTGAGCACTCACCTCTGGTGTGTGAGGTCGTCAGTTTAAACCCTGCTCGTGCCATGTGGATTTTGTGGTGGACAAACACCGTGTGAGCTGGTTTTCTTGGGGTTCTCCCGTTTTCTCTCACTTTCTTCATTAAATGAATCATTCCATCATCATTCATCCGACCTGAGCCTAAGTTGCCTAAATGCCTTAAAATTAAATTCAAATTCAAATTAGAGCTTGTATGATTCCAGTATTAATAGTAGTTCCCGTCCTACTAGATGCTCGATGAGTTGCGGATTAACTCTGTAGGATGAAAATTGCAAACTAAACATTGATCAGAATGATTTTAAATTCGGAATTTTACTCATACTCGCATAGAAAACAAATTTCATGGAACTTGGGATATGCACGACGACATGCCTTCTTTGAACTTGGATACGCGTTCATGGTTATCGTGTTTATTTATTTTGGGAAGAATGTTGAATTTGGAAGTCCTAAGATTACTCCTAAGAGATTTCAACAATTCTCTAAGGCGTTCTTGCGCTATGAGGAAGCGGTAGAATTCATACAGTAGAGAAGGTTAGGGCCCTTCTGGAGGGTCATAAAAAGTGCGGTTGGAAAGTTGTTTAAGGATTTCAGAATGGTAGTTCAATTAACTTATGATTACTGGGATGAAACCCTCGTCGACCAGGCGGATAATGTTGGTGAAATCTAAACGCAAAACAAGGATAGCTTTATGTTCAGCACGTAAAGTGCGGTTGGACTGGGTTTGTAAAGCGTACGTCAGCAATCTGTATATAAGGAAATGAGATAATTTCAGGAGGTAATTCTAATGTAGGCTCTTTGACGAAGACTTACAAAAATTTGGAGAGGTTAGGAGGTATCTCCACGTTCGATGTGCTTTTCTTGGAGACATTTGGCACTCTTATCGATATACAGCAGTTTAAAGGCAGCTTAAATTGTTCCAAGTTACCTTTTCCTGTATAGATTTTTCCTCTTTTTTTCCTGAGCATGTCTTATCTGCTATATCCTAATTTTTATTCTCTGTACTACTTGCACGTCTGTACGAACCATTCTGAACTAGATTTTCCATTCTCACTATGTATCTAAAACTAAGGAACTTGTATGAAACTTACCTGATTTCTTGGTGTAGGAATCAGCAAAGGCCAGGCACTGAATAGCTTCAGAACTTATATTCTCTAAACTGGACATACTAGAACTTCTAGATCTTGAAAATGAGCTATCAAGTTTGTCTAAAGAGGTGATAAAGAAATTTATATTACTTACAACATTATTTTTGTCACTATAAATTAAATATAAATTCACAAGCTCATCATGCAATGCTCACACACTGCCCAAAGCAAAATTCAACCATTTTCTAAAAATTTTATTTCTCAAAGCTACTTTTTTCTTTCAATTTTATTCTCTTTTGGAATCAGCAACAAAACATCACACATATCTGAGATATTAAATTTTAAACTAAACTATGGCAATGATGAAAGCAATAAAAAATGGTACATGATTCTTTTATCATATGCAATTTTATTAATTTCAGCCTTGAAATTGCATAGCAAATTAGAAAAAATAATGACTGTCTAGAATGTAAGCTTATTAAGATAAATATTTGTAACTGGGCAAAATTACGGGAATAAATTAGTTAACGATGTGATAAACTGATCCAAATAGTTAACGACTGATTTTTCATTTATTAGTTTCCATTGCGTAGATATTTTCAATGTATGACTATTTTTTTTTTTTTTTTTTGTACGTATTTCTGAATATTAGTTTATCCACAAAAGTGTCCGTTCTTATGAAATTATTTGACGAAATTATCAAATTCCAAAGAATATTCAGAGTACAGCTGAATATATAAAATCTTCTTGGATTGTAAGGATAAGAAATGCTGTTCTTTGACAAGAAAAACCACACATATCAATGTTGACAGAAAGCACTTTGAAAACTGTACGAGTTTCACGATTTACAAGTCAGATTACTATATTTCTTTGATCACAGATCGCTCAAAAGTACAACACTGTGGAGTGAAGCTTTAAAAAAAAGTAACATGTTCCGATGTTCTTTTTGTTAAATTTTCCAATGGCATCTTACATAAATTTCAATTTGTTCCTTACCTTCGCCTGATTGGTAACGAAGCTGAACATGAAGTACGAAATGTGCATCTTTCAAAAGTAGCATTACAAATTATCTACTTTCGTTAATTTTCATATGTTTATGGTCTCGAAGATCTCGCATATTCTGTACCTTAGTTACTGCACATCATTGTCATAGACATTTTTTTTCTTTTAATTTGTCAGAAAGAAAACATGGAACACACTACAAACAGGAAAGAACGGAATATGTACTGGTTTCGAATGTTAAAAGTTGGAGTCATTTTTATTCTTATATACATATAAAAAATTCTATCAAAAAAGATAAACTATACAATATCCTAGTACGATTCGTACGCATGATGCATTGTGTATACGTACCAATATCTTTCCCGGAAGAGAGGGCTTGAGCGAAGCTTCCTTTATTTTTAAAAATCACATTCTTGCATTTCCGTTTTATGTTACTACAGTTTCTTTCATACGATTTCTTATGTCTCAAGACGATTGCAGAATTTCCAAGTGTTAAAAACCCTGAATGCAAATAGCGCCAATACAATTACACTTTTTTACGTGGTCTGACTTCCAATTGGGAAGGAACCTGACGACTATCCTGATTTTTTCTCGTATATACTAAGTGATAGCGACATAGCACAATTAAGATGGCTTAGTAAAGAATAACTTACACATGACTATGATATGAAAGGAAGTAACATCAGGTTCAATGTCTCAAATTATTATTATTACAGAAAAAATAAGGATGTGTGGATGTTTGTAACTGCTTCAGAACAGTGTAGCAAAATGGGAAAGTGACTAATTTTATTATGATAAATTATTGTTTTGTTGTATGGATTTGCTATACTGTTCTTTCTTCGTCTTTTGACAGAAGATTAATTCAGGCGTTTGATGACTCAAACAGTGCTTTCCAAAATGATACAAGCCAATGAGAAAGAATACTACTATCAGGGGACCATTACGATTTTGTGAATTTGATTTTTGGAAATGCTTAGCACTATTCGATAGGATATCCAAAGAAAACCCGGGAAGATGGATTTTTATCTGCAGACCTAAATACAGATGGAGAAAAGTGACGTCGAAGTTCGAAATATACGACTCCGCTTGGGCAGGACAAAAATGTAGCTCCGGCTATGGGCGACAAACGAAGATGTCTCGGCTCCTTTTCTTTCTTGCAGTCAGGCCGGGATGGGGTAGGAGAGAAGCTGTGGGAAGGAAGTCTAGTTCGAAGGCACCATAGCAGAGGCGCACCAGTCAGCAAGAAAATGAATTCAATAGCTGAAAATGAATAGTATACCATTCGATACACCAGCTAGGGATTCGAGTTCACAAAATCGTAATGATCTTTCGTAAGAAGAAAAAAAATTGAAATCTAAATAGGGATGGAGAGAAATGACATCATCTTTCTTTTCAGTCATTGAAGGTACTGTAGTCAACAAAAACACGAACCAAATCGTTGGAAATGCACGGCACCCTTCGAAAGAGCACCTAAAGAAACTTCGAAACAGATATTTTGTGCATATTTAAAAGCAAAAGTGCCCGCGTAAAAAAAAAGGTAGCGAACCACAAGAAAGAATTTTATAAAGATAATTGTCTGTTTTCTTTCTCACAAGAGACCATTACGACTTTGTGAAATTTATTCCGTAGCTGTTCTATCTATGTTGTAACTGTATACTATGCATTTTGTGCCCGAGGGGAAGCATTTTTTTTCTTTCGAACTTTGACGTCATTTCTCTCCATCCCTATGGTTCCCCAGCTAAAGACCCCTTTTCTGGTGTTTCTTTGGATGCCCTATCGAATGATGCTAAGCATTTTCAGAAATCAAAGTCACAAAATCGTAATAGTCACTTATGAGTAAGGAACACATTGGCGAAACGTTCGTTTCACAAAGGTTACAAACACCTGTTTCTGATGCATCCTTTTCAGATTGTTTCTCGATTATTACCCGGTTGGTAGCTTATAGCAGATTTATTTTTCCTTGTACGCAGAAGAATAGATATAAGTTGTAAGTAAAACTCACGAAACAAAATTTAGCGTGGCACTTTCATCTCTTGCATAAAATATTTGTATCGTTATTCTTAGAACACTGAAAAATAGAGCAAACAGTTGGATTTTGAAGAAATCAATAAAATAGAAACATTATAAAGTGCTTTCAACAAGCAAATCAAAATGTGTTCTTCTAAGTAATCCCAACATGTAAAGCCACACATATTGGAAAGAGATATTTTCTTTTTGTTCAATATTTAATTGGGAATTTATTTACAATCAGTATCAGTAAAAAAAATCTAATTCAATATAAAATTTAATTAAGTAACAGGTCATTGTATTTGCTTAGTCTTTACTTATATCGGATATATGATATTTCCTATCATACATTGAACTTAATTTGTAGTAATTTCACACAAAAGTAGTGTAATACCTAGTAAGAGGACACTTAAAAAATGAAAAGAAACTACGTAACTAAATTACGAATCATAAAAAAAAGTGTTTATTCTGACTGGTCGAAAGTCCCTGAAATATAAAATGTATGGCAAAAAACTGTATTCAAATATCAGTTTTTAAAATATATTAAGTACAAATTTCGTTCTTTCCTAATATATATATTTATATATTTTACAATGGTCATGCAGAAAAAGTATCATTATGTTTTCCACCCAAAAGGTTAATAAAACTTGCACATTAACAAAAATTATGAATATAAAAGCAATCTGGGTCTGTTTCATTCTCTAGAACATAATGATGCTATAAATTTGAGATGAAGCATTTGCATGTACTTTAATAAAAGCAATATCGAAAAGCTTATGAAAAGCGAAGAAACATTTCTTAAACAAAGCAGAGCACATGTATTAGGTAAAATATTTACTTTGTGGGAACAAGTTGATTAAATTAATGAAGTCATTTTCAAAGATAAATTCACTGATAACTTAAATACTTTCGAGTGAAAATGAAAATCATGCTAAATTAGGTCAGGAATTTTAACTCATATTGGCGTTTACACTTGTCTTATGAAGCGAGCTACTAGAAGAGAGTACACTGTAGAACAGTAAAACAAAACAATATGATACATACTCGGTACATATTAAGCGTAACAAAGTAGTTTGTGTTAAAACTTACCATAACAGGAAATCGAAACGAAAGGCTGAAAGCATATTAGTAGTTACATTGGGATAAATTTGGAACTAACGAAAATACACCTTCATACCAATTGGATACACCAGAAGAACATCAACGAATAAATTTGAGCTCGATTCAAGGGTGCAGTATTTCGAAAACTGTTTTCAATAGAACTTTATTTTATGTTTCGGCAGCTCTACTTGCTGTCAGAGCAATAGGGTGCAATAACCGAATAACATGGTGTTTGTTCTGTTCTGAAGATATTGTTTCACCATTATGTTCTATGAAACTGAAACGGACTTCAACAAAATAGTACATGATGTAAAAAACAATTAAATATATATATATATATGATATTATGTTATGCTGTTGTACAGACTAACAGGGAATATCGGTAGAATATGTCCTTGTTTAATTCATTGGTAAGTCTAGAAAGAGGAAAAAAATGAAAATAAAAGTACTATTGAATATGGTGGAAAACATTAGCTGAAGCAACATTAGAGACACACAGGCAGCCACAATAAAGTAGCAAACTAAGCAGTAGCGACCACGGGCAAACAGCAAAATATTTTTATAACACATCACAGACGTAAAATGGATGTTTATTATAATATGGTAACAAGAAAAAAACATGAGGTTTAAACGAAGCTTTCAGCAGAGATAGTAGGTGCAACAGAAAAGTTCCCATGCATTGTAAAAAGTGAGGCAAGTCATCATGCACAATAAATATACAAGATATAAAAAGAGTTGATAGAGAAAAAGTCACAGCAGTTCGGGGTCAAAATACAAATCTGGCAGTACAAACAAAACATGGAGCCCAACCACATTTCTATGGTGATAGCAAGTTACTTAGAACATCTACACCCAACCTCCCCATTTTCTTCTTTCACTTTAGATACGGTGCTTAGATATATTAAGTGATGGCTATTTCTCTAACTTTACGTAAGTGTACTGAATCATGTGCAATACCGAGAAAATAAAACATTCATTTTTTAGCTTTAAAAATATATGTATTTCATATATTTCCCATTTGATTCCGAAATCACAGCTTTTACTCACTGCACAGGTCGCTTCATTTCTTTTTCTTGAACTTAGTTTCTACTGTTGCGAAAGAATTGGTAGAGTTTCATATACAAACAATAATTTACAATGAAATAATTGAAAAATTTTCTTCTAAAGACCGATGATTCCCAAACTTTGTTATCCACCGAAGACTACCAGACTTAAAGGAAAGAAACACTATCACACAGGCATGTAAATAGAAGAGAAATTCCAGTATTTTCACAAGTAACACAACTACCAATGATCACATAACACAGAATTTTGAATGTGTTACACAATAGACAAGGGCACAGAAGTTTGACGTTCTACAATAGTACTTTCGTGTAGACTGACACATTTTTATAGAACGAGAAAACAATATCCCACAGTTTCACAGTGAAGTTTTGGATAGTACGTCACCTATTTCTACCTCATGCTTTTGAAATTTAAAAGGAAGGTGCTAATACTAAAGCAAATTAATACTTTTAACGTGTGATACTACAAAAACAGAAATGCTTTTCAAAACACGAAAAGTGAATTCTTGTAGTAAAGCATAAAGGGAGAAAACTTAAATATAAAAAAATTCTTTATATTAAAAAAAAACATTCAAAGTAAGAGTCGTTAATTATGTTCTTTTATTTTTCATTTTTATGTGGCCTTTAGTGCTTAAATTTCTTCCATTAAATTTTGTACAACAGCAAAATGTCTAGTGGCTAGGCACTAATCTAAATAATACACAAATATCTTATAACGTAGGGATATAACAGGAAAGACAAAACAATACGAAAAATACAAAAACCATTTTTTCTTTTCGTTAAGTTGATATAAAAAAGGAAAATAACTAAATCAAATCTACAAACAAATATGGTCTACACGGAAAACTACTAGCACCTGACATTTATGAAGATACTGTATAATAATAATGGGTGACGATACTACCAAAACTGCAATATTGCCGGCTTAATAGAAGATTCTGAGAGCGAGATTCACATGCCCGCAACAAGCCACCACTGCCACCACAACCGCCAGTTGACCCAGGCCCCGAACCTATTGACCCCTCCTCTGAGGAAGTGGTACTCAAACACTTCTGAAGCTTCCGGGTACCTTGCGACTTAGACCGCTTCACAGGTTCAGGCCTGCGTGGAGAACTTGTGCTGCCACCTACATTCTGTTTGCCCGCAGTCGGTGACACACACACACCATTTATCTACAGGAGTGCAAGGGCAGGATGTTTCAGTTAGTATAGCAGCCAGTAATTATTTACAGAATATGTTTTACAGATCAATTATAATAATCTATGTATACAAATAAAAGAGTTTAATGTAGTTACGACTGCAACAATACTGCGAAATTGGAATGAAAAGCCAAATGGCCATTAAAAATAGCAGAAATGAAATTGAGATTCAAACTAACCCCAAATAAATTTTCTAATTCCTAATGAAGGATTCACCACATACATGGAAAACATTATAGATCTCTTTTCCTTGGCAGAAAACAATCTGAGAACACGTGACTGATTTATAAGAAAATATACGTAACATGGCACACAACCGAAATATAGACAGGAACACGATGTACGGCACACACCTATATTCTTTCGGTTGATGTTCTTGTATTTGTGTCCCAGATCCAGCGTGCGAATTAAGGAAATTTCACACAAAGTGGGGAGGGGTGGGTATCAAATGTTATATTGAGAAAATAACGAGATGACTGTGTATTATACATAATACACGCGTGCACAGTCACACAGCGGTCCCAAACTGTCCAGTTCTATGGGTTGCTGTATGTCTACGTTAAAACTATATATAACTTTTCACCTCGTATCTCACGTTTACCACGCGCGCGCACAAAAATTCTGACTCTGATATGACGAAATATTAAAAGAAGAAGAAGAAATAAATAATTGTTTAAGCAAAAAATCTAAGAAGGAAGTTAAGGTATTTTTATTGACAATTGACGCAGTTCCTACAAGATTCAAAAATTTGGAATTAGTTAGCACATCTGAAAATTTAAGAATATTTCATAATTTGAAATGATAAATCTTCCTTATCTATTTGTATATAATACCTATTCCCTAACTTTACTTGTTTATTTATTTAATTAAATTACACTTCTCGACTATATTAGGATCTACGGCCAAAACTCGATTGAAATGTGAGGCTTGACAGATTTGGAATGTGATCGGCGGAAGATGAAAGAAAGATCTCTGGACTTCTGAAGCTTAATTATGACCCACATAGCGTTTGTCAGAAGAAGATATTGACAAAGCACTAAACCTGTTATGCTTACTGTGTGTATTTTGTAATAAAGTGTAGTGTATAAGCCTTGTCAGCGTATTTTGATTAACTTAAGTTATAAATACAAAGCCTCAACATACTTATATCCAGAAAGCAGATTTTGTTTCGATGAATCTGTAAATGAAGGTAATACGAGAAACTGTGTTCTCAAACACAAGACTGCTTTAGTTTCCTCGTCGTTCTCCGAAATAAAATCATCCTTTTACTACAAGTTTAGTGTTAGATACAAAATTAGAGAAAAGTGAACACTACAGTGTAGAAATCTTCTTGGAGAATTCTTGAAAGAGAAATTTGGGGATGTAACGCTATGATAAAAAAGGATGTGATTGAAATACATAAAGTATACGCAGATTAGTAAAAGCTGGCCAATAAAACTTTTTCTAATTCCGAAAACTGCTCGAATATGACAGCATCCAATCAATATTCGATAAATATATCAAAATCAACTCTTCTTATATACTAAAGACTGACTATATTGTGAAACTTCCGGACTTATATTCTTTATCGTTCAGCCTTTTGTTTACTTTTGTTTTCTTACATTTATGGGCTATAGAGGTATATACGGCTGAAACTCATCGTAAAACTAAGGAATGACATCCTTTGGCGAGCACACCTTTCAGGGAAGGGGATGGGGACGCTAGCGCTATGGCTTTTATACAAGGTATATGCCAGCACTCTGGTGGGACTAAGGAAAACAGGGAAAAGCACCTAAATCAAATGAGTGGTGTGAGCGGGATTTAAATCAGTCCCTATTGCCACAATGCTGATCTGAAGTCAGCTACCTTTTCCGGTTAGTAATTTATGAGGGTTGGCCTGAAAGCTTTACGAACCTGAGGTCACAGGATGTTACTCAACAGGCGAACGAATAAATAAAACAAAAATAGTTAAGTCTAGAATTAATTAATTAACAAAAAAGGGTAATACAAAATCTAAAGGTTGAGTATTGTCATCGAAGAAGTTGAGAGGTAAAGTAAGTGTGAACTATGTACCAGCAGTAAAGGTAAGATAAGATTTACTTGTAGAAGAATCTGATAGAAGTTGAAAAAGTAATTCAAGAGTCAGAAAAGGAGGTACCCATGAACGTTTTCAGCTGACAACCGAAAACTGAATTAATTGCATATTAATCACCGGAAAATTTCTAAAGAACGCAAAATCTCTATCCGAAACCGAAATCAGTTAACTGCAGTTCCTCTGAAACTGAAGACCTTGATGCAAGAAAAGAGTATTTCAATTTAATTAAGGTTAGAAAAGAAAATTAAGAACCGTTTTAACAAAATATAATCCTAGTTCTTCTAAAATTGTTATAGCAACATAAAATATACTAATATATTTAAGTCGATAAAATAATTTCATATATAACAAAAGAAGTTAAAATTGTTCTTAATTTTATTTTCTGAACATTATTGAAATTGGAGTTACTCCTTCTGGCATCGAAGTTTCTAGTTCATCCATTAAAATCTTCGCCGATAGCGTAGTGACTTACTTTCGACACCAGTAGACAACTGGTTGAGTTGAGGCGCGATGAATACTCCATATGCACAAATGTTGGTCATGGCGGAGGTAGCTCAACAGTAGAGCACTTGGCTGGTAATTGGCGGATCCGCGTTCGATTCCCGACCACTGCAGCGACCAATTTTTCTGTGCATTTTCAACATGTTACCATACGTACTCTTTGCATACTGTGTACTCATATTGTCATGATTAGGATACTGATTAAGAATAAATAGTACACTGAAGAATGCAACTGATAGTATGGTTAAGGAATTCGAGGAAAGAATAGCTACTATTTAATAATAGTGTCACATCAAAGAAGACAAACTGTAATAAACGAAACTGAGAGAAGACGACTGGGGAAAATTTAACAAGATTACATTTCCTGTGAAGAATCTGTTATTATCTGTTAGCAAAGAGAGGAACTGAATAATTTGAATCGCTTTTTAATCAAGGCAGATGAAATGTACATAATAACACTAGCATATGCTCTTGGTATTTCTTTATAAAGTCAGCAGATTCGTTTAGATACGGGACTAAATATACGAAACTACTTTTTTCACACAAACTTTAAAGGCAGACGTTCATTTCTGAAGTGCAGAGAGAAACATAACCATAAAGGTAGGCTAAGTCCATTCCTCTGTATCCACTACGAAAGATAATGTTTTAAGTACTAACAGTTGAATTACACGTTCAGAACTGTATTACTCATGAGAGCCACGAGAACCACTATAACCGACAGACATGAAGTCAGTAATGCAGTTTCCAGAATTTTTTAGGGAAGTTAGCTCAGGAAACGTAAAACAACATAATTAGCGACAATGTACTCTACTTCCCTTAAAATAAAATAAAACGAACTACTACAATTTTATGCGCCAATTCCCGTTAGTTCTATATAAGCAAAGGCAAAAATTAAAAAGTACAGTGAGTTTCCACTGTTCCAGAAGAAGAAAGGAAAGTCCCAATCATACCTTTGTATCCGGACTAATCTAAACATTACATAATTTTACCATACTTCTTGCTGTCCAAAGTAATGACTGAATTGCTTATAGTTTCTCTTCACAGTACTGTGTGCTCGCGAATAGAAGTAACACAAGACCAAACATCAGAGAGTCACTGCACGAACTGACCAACAAATGAACGGGGCAAGTTTATATTTGAACGATTTTCCTTCAAAGCAGTGGACTGGTCACACACACACACACACACGACTGATTGAAACAAGAAATACAGCTGAACAACACAAAGCCATGGAACACTGACATGTTTCTAAACGATATACTCTTCTCAAAAAATCGTTTAGCTAAGACTTTCACAATATAACTTCATTAGGAGTTAGAAAGTTGATTCGGGTACGTCTGTGGAAATATTATAATTTTATTTACGTAAGTTTTCGTATTACTTCCTAAGAAGGAAGTATTTCCAAGTTCTTTACTGAATTAGGTATTAAGATAACTGTTTAAATACCTTAGTACAGTTTGCACATATATCCTCCAAGTCCCTACAGTGTCAGAAGATTTCATTTAAATGTGTATTAGGCTGCAATAAGGGCTGAAAATCTAAGATTAATTCAGAAAGTGACTATGCACTGCAGAGCAATTACTTAGACATCTGCACATAAAATTTTTGTCAATAGTGTGCCACAGTAATTACCATTCAACATGACACAACCATACATATTTGCAGATTAACTGCAATGTCCGCGAACCATTTCATCACTGCTCTCAAAATATAACACACTTTTGTTAATCTGCAACAGAAACGTCTACTCTTCTTAAACACACTCTGCCCACTACAGTATCCTAATCAAAACCTAAAGTATTTACCAAGAACATGGATACCAAATAGGTACTTAAGGCAGCTACTAGTATCTCCATCTGAGTCCTTAAAGGAAATAAAAAGATAATGAAAAAATTGTTAGTTGCACATTGATAAAGTTATTAATATTATTTTCTGCTTCTGTCAGCATTGGAAGGATGGAACGTGTGAATCTTCGTTCTACTTGTGAAAAGATCCAAAGTAGCATGCTCCTTAACCTGGAAATAAGTGCTCACGTTAGTGAAGAGAAAGCCAGTTACGAACTTGTAAATTTTCCCTTTGAAATGTTAGTGCTTTGTTAGTATTGGCTCCATTTCGTTAAAAAGAAAGTAACAATAATAGTACTAGCAGAGAAAAGGGTTAAGTAGAAAAGAAAATAACGTGAGAAAAAGAACGAAGAGTTATGCAGGGGATACTGGGGTAAAATTTTGCCATTCCATCTGCACTACAGCCTTCAAGGAAAGTGTAAGTAAAAGCGACCAACAACCAATGAAGTTTGCATTCTATTAACCTATGTATCTAATAGCAAAAAATATGTACATTTTTATATTTTAGAAATCTAAAATGAAACGAACTACGGTGCTGAGGGGACTAATAAACTTACTGAAACGTCGCATAAGATTTCCAAGATATGTTGATGATGATGTGGTTGTCGTATTACTTGTTGGCACTTCTCTTCTTAAGTCCCTCACAGAAAGCTCTGTCTTAAGGGGCTTTGGAGCCGCAGCTATCTTGCTTTCTCTTCTGTCATGTAATTTCTTTTTATTATTTCTTGGTGGCCGAACAGGCCTACCTTCACTATCGAATAATGGGAGATCTTTCGGTCTGTTCTGTTTATCACAGGTTTTGGAACTACTTTCATGCGATGCTTCACTTTTAGCAAGTCCAATAAATTGATCTTCACAATCTTTAGGATCACTACGCACTTCGTCACTTAACCTGTGTGTTGATATGGATTCTGGTACTTTAGATTCAGTTATTTGGGAAGTTTCACTTTTACCATGCGCCATTTCGTTCGTTTGTTCATCACAGTGAGATTGAGCAGTTGGAATGTTTCCAGTTGAGGAATATGTACTATCATCTTGAGTACTTTGTGGTTCGAGAGAAGTTTCAGGTTTTTCAGGTTCTGTAGGAGAAGACATAGGACTAGAATCTGAGAAATAAAATACTGACGAGCGTTTACTCTTGCCAATAGGTTTATTAGCACTACCGCTTATATTGGCGGACACCGAAAATGTGTGTTTTAGTTTACTGTCCACTTTGCTCAATCTTTTTTTAAGACCAAAACCTTTCCAGGAATGACTTCTTCTACGCTCAACAGAAATATCTTTCTGTTCAGCAGCGATACTTTCTTTTCGGGACATGCTTAGCAAAGCATCACTGGAACTATCGCGTCGAATCTCTTTCCTCAGTTCTACGCTCTTTTCGTCTAGAGTAACAGCCTCCTCTGCCGTTTCAACTTCCGGGGAAGAAACCAGTGTTGAAACTTCCGACAAATATCCTTCAGGTGTATACACATCTCTTAGTAGTGACTGGGATTCTTTAGTTTTGGCATCGGAGTCTTCCTTAGGTTCTCTGAGCTCGACTATGGCTGCATCTACAGACGTTGTAGGCAGCTTGAGCGCTTGAGCCTGAGGCTCTTCGGAAGGCTGGAATATGTCAGGAATAAAACAGTAAAAAAAATATACTAATGAACAAGGAAGGGTGTAAGTTTAAAACAAAAACAGAAAATAAAATAAAATGAAAATGCACAGAAGAAAGGAATTATCACACTACTGAAAAGTGTACCCTTTCTGGTAATAAAAATAACCTTCGTACAATCTGGACGAAAACTCCAACACAAATGTTAAATTACATTAGAAGAATGTAAATACATTTCTTGTTAGCATTTGTTTAGTACATACATTTATACTAATGTAATGAATGTGAAATTTGAAGGTACATTGTAGGTATATCTGAGAATTAATATAGTTTTAAAATATATCAATACAATAAGTTAAAATTTATTTGTTCAAAAAAATAAGTGAAGATATGCACATACTTTATGAGTTTGGGGAAGAAGAAGATTGAAATTAAAAAAGGAGATATATTAGTAATGCATCTTTAGCATTAATATTAGATAACTTTAAAAACTTGTAAGAAAAAAATGGTTATTAACTCACATAAATTTTATTATTATTATTATTAGAAACATTTTTAAGGGTTCTACCATATTTGGTATCTGTGTAACACAATATGCAAAATATAAAAAAGCTAATCAAACTCTTTTGAACTTCAAGAAATCCCTGATACTTTCAGAAAGAAATTAAAAGTATAACAATATCGAAAATGCTATGCAAATTATGTATTTAACACAACGATTAATGATTTATTCTTTCATGAAGTACGTCAGAAGTAAAGGCAAAGAAATTTCTACAAATAAAGATATTTGAGAAGAGAAAACTTCAAAATGTAAAATAAAACCTTAAATATTCCCAAATTAAATCTCAATTTAAAAATATAAAAGTTTATAGAGTTACGAGAATAACATGACTGTTTAGATCATTCTTAACATTTTAACGTTAAAAAATAATAATGCAAGTACAATATACATCACAGTTTCGAATTATAAATCAACATGCTTAACATTCAAAATAGACTGATAGAAAATTGATCTTTTCAAAATATATTAACGTAGAACATTACATAATACACTAATGTTTACTTCTTCGCCAAATATGCAACGATACATGCAAAATATTATTTAAAAGAAATCTCAAATAATGCTAACATTTTCGTGTTTACCAGAAATGGGCCATTACATAACAAAATATAAAAAACATCATATAAAGAAGAAGAAAAAAAAAGAAAGAAAGCACATAAGCAACTACTTTAATATCTCCCTCCAGATTTGCACTACGCAAATTGGAAAAGTATAGAGACAATTCCCATATTAAAAGTTAGTATCAGTTAAAGATAAAAATTGGCTCAAGGTATAATTTTTCAGAATGTTTCTTTCTATCTACTTTTCTGCACGTACTACTGATGCATATTACATGCAATCTAGAAGAGTTGACTAATGCGCAGAAGGGGAAGTGTCTACTGTTGCAGAAACATATCTAAAATTTCGTTTATAAGTGTGTGACATAAAATAAATAACGTACTTTTTTTGTAGTCCTCGTCTCACAAAACTTTACTCACGAAGCATTTTTCGGTCTCAAACCAGAGACCTGCATCGGGTGAGACGATTTTTTTTTGTTTGTTAAATAACTGTGTGTATATGGAAAATACTGTAAAAAATGTCACATAAAATATTTTGTTAAGTTATATGTTGTTGTGATATAACTTACATGTTCGCAATTTCGTTTTCAACTGTTTTCAATTCAAATATAGCCATATCATATGATGATTTAAAATTTCTTTAAAAAGACCTACTGTCTATTTTTATGCATGAGCGTAAGTAAGCTATCAAAGTACAAATATTGTATTGTGTGTAAATATTTACGTGAATTTGAAATAAATATCTTAAAATATTATTTGTGTTCTTATTTGTAGTGCTAATATGAGTCATAAGTGAGAGTAAAAATGGACCTACTCTTTTACTGTTTGGATTTCCCAAGTATTTCCTCGATGAAAGGAGCCCAAGTGCTCTGTAGGGCAACATAGCCCTTATCTATGTTTAATTCCGGAGCCATCGAACTGTCATGGAGGCGTGGTCCATAATTACAAGAACTCCGGAATTGAACTCAGATAAGGAAATTCTATACGAAGCTTAGGCTCCTTTCATCGAGGAAATATTTGGGAAACGCAAACAATAACATAAGTTCATTTTAAGACCCTCACTTATAACACACAATTCATATTACCATTTTTTAAAAAAGCAATTAGATAGTTTATAGACATTCACGCACACAAAATTTACTAAATACAGTAGTTATTTTTTAATAAAAATTTTAAAATTAATATATGATCTGGTCACACATGAAAACAGTTGAATACGAAATTTATAACATGTAAGTTATATCACAACAACATGTACTTTAACAGAATATTGTATAATACACTTTGTACGGTATTTTCGATACGCAGATACACTTTTGTAATTGTAAAAATAGTCGTATCAGGCGATGAAGGTTTGAGACCGAAAAGCACTTCGTGATTAAAGAAGTTCTCATGTAACGACTACAAAAAGGACGTATGTACGTTATTTGTTTTACAATTTGAGACCTCCGAGCGCAATAATGGTATTATTTATATAAGTTATGGTTGCATTCAGGTAATTGCTTTCAAAGTGATTAAAAATTCGTATTCTCGGTAACGCGACAAGAACTGATGTTTGTCCTGCATTTTAATTCAGTCCCAATAGGCAATTTCGTCAGTAAACGCCGAAGTCACTTATCTCAACGAAATGCAAGCAACCGAGTCATTCCTCAAGACCTCAAGCTTAGATGTTACAACCAACTAACTCATAAATATAAATTCAACTTACAAAATGATATTACATTACTACTCCATGAACAACAACAAACTTCGACGTGTTGAAACTGTTTTTTTCTTTTATTTGCCGATTTTCATTAAGCACAGAATGCAACATTCACACACCAAACAACTCAAGACTTCCACTTTATTCGTATGTTGTGCATTTTCACTCTCTTACGAAAGTACAGCATAAAAGAAAGTCTGCCAGCTTCTGTTAATACAAACGATGCAAAAATGTTACGATGCAATACTATGTCGTAATATCTAAAAATAGCATCTAAGCCTCATTAAACTGTAAAATGATCCTTGTGTTTCCCGTTCTTCCGGCATTACTTATGAAAATTATTTCAATCACTTGAAGGGTTCATGAAAACCGTATTCTATCATGTAAAATTTAAGCGAAAATATATTATACAATGCGATTACTTTTAATGCAAGACATTTTGCCTATAAGTTTTAGCGTTTTCTTTTTCAACAGTATATCTACTAAGCGTGGGCCACATAATGATAAAAATTTGTTTTATTTATCGTTAAGTCCAACCTTAGTTAGATATACGGTATACTTGAAAGAGCATAAAACTTACAGAGAAAACGCTGTTCATTAAAAGTAATCGTATTGCATAATATATTTTTATTACGTACGCGACCACAATACGTGACGCTAAAATATATGTACTAATATGTAATATCTTCAAAATTTCCCCGACGATCTGGTAATTAAAGTAGAATTAGGTTCGTTCACAAAGCAGCAAAATCAAAGGATGCAAGACACATCACGTATCTAATAATTTAAAATACTTTATAGTGGACGTTGCAATGAAATAAGGAAGTCCATGTTATATCAAAAATATACAGTTCAAATAAATTTTGAGAGTTAAGTTACTAGTCCTTAACAATCCTCTTCTGTTAAACGCAATGCATTTAACTGAATACTAAATACAAACAATTAGTTTAAAGCACAATCTGAAGGGCTTTCTCTTAAATAAAATTGAAAAGAAGTAAAACAACACTAAAGGAGCCAATACTAGAAACACTGAAATTACGCACTCAAAGAAAAAAAAAACATATTGATAAAATCTATTTCCTTCAATAAACATTTATTTCATTGTTTTATTGCATGGTTCCTCTTGATAAAATCAATATATATATATATTAAGCATTAACATACTGTTAAATATGAATATCTAAGAATCTAAAGCCACTACTTCAACATTATCACACACTTCATGCACTTCAAAAATATAACACATATTTTGAAAGATACGGCGTACACTAATTTCAAAATATGTCAAGAAATAACACTTACAAAATTAATAAATACATTTCATGGTGATAAAACATCAAATGAAAATACGTTAACAATTTGATAATTGAAACTGATTTAAAATTCAATGCGAAACGATTCAATTCATTTCCAAAAATTAAAAATTTAGAATTAGCTTACAGTAAAATTACAGTCAACAACGCAAACACATTAAGCATACGGGAGAAAAAAAAATCCACACACCTGATCTGTGCTAGGCGATCGACATCTGTCATCCTGCTCCCGAGAATTGTTGTCACTTTGATTACGTTTCGGTGATCGAGGCACTCGCTGGTATGGATCTGCTGAACCATACAGCTCAGGCGTACCCATACTTCGTAAACAACATTTTTGTACAATATCGACAATAACTAACCCAGAATCATTGCCATACGCCATGCTACGAAAGAAAAAAAAAGAAAAAATGTAAAAACAAAACAAAAAACAACATATTTACATTTTTAAAAAACTGTTTCTAATGGTTACAATATAAACAATGATTTTACTTTATGCTACAAGTTAAAAAAAAAAACTGTTACATGAAAATGAAAAAAAGAATACTTTCTTTAAAGTTCAAGTGATACAAGCGTTAAAATTTTACGTTATTACAGTACTTTTGTTTTTGCTTTGAAAGTAAACTATCGTTAAATCATATCACCTTTAATTTCCAACGACCGCAATCCGTGAGGAAAGCAACTGTAGGTTAATGACCGAATTACAAATTGTTGGTCAGATAAATCTGACGAGTACAAGGAAAGGAAGATCACGAAGAACCATACTTCCGAGAAAACACATGTCTTAGTTTAACAGTCCGTCAGGTTTTGTCCGCATCTACCAAATTTACTTTGACAATATCTGTGAACTCTCATCTCTTTACCAATTTTTACTTACTTCATGATATTTTACAAAAACGACCACAAACTATGTCCGTCCTCATTTCCTTCAAAATGAACCATCATCTTTTCCCCTGTATTCTTCGTTTGTGTTATTTTCTGCATGCTTCTGTATCAAATCATCTCCCCGACTACATTTGAAATCATCAGACTCACTTGTAAGGTCTGAGTAAACGAATATTTTACTATATTTTCCGTTGCAAAAGGGATCTTATAGACGTCAATAACGTTTTGAAATCTCTGATTTTGTACTGAATACTCGAGACAGTCCAACATGGAAGACTTCGAAACAGGCAGAGAAAATGTCCGCCTTTTATGCAAATTTTCTCAATTTATACAATTTGGGTAGTCTATTTCCAAAAGGGCTCTTGTCCACAAAAATTCAAAAATAAGATAATGACATTACAGAGTCCGTTTCATCACCTGACAAACCAGAAGATTTAACTGTTCCAAAACCAATTATACAGGATGTTTCACAACTAAGTACATTACTTTCGGGAGCTGACTCCTAACATCGAAACATAAGAGGAAATTCCTATAAGTGTGGGTGAAATTCCGCTTCGGTTTGGAGATACAACTTGGAGCCCAAAGTTAACGAATACAACGGGAAGAAAGTGAATAAATCTCAATAAATTAGAAACAATGCTTTGCATGAAAATTTTGTTTGCGGGAATTGCATTTAGGCGTAGCTGAGTGCCTGGCCCATAAATGTGAGATAAACAAAAAGAAATACTAAATGTTATGTTCCCGAAATATACCATTTTGGACGATTTTACGCCGAAAGATATCGTCTCTAAGATATGCGAGGGACTTTAGATCCCACAGAACATGTTTGGCCATTAGATAAAAGTTAAATAACTGAATAAATACTCCGAGAGAGAG
>JAGDQP010033271.1:0-20773 GCA_022664845.1 Lepisma saccharinum
TGTGGAAAGAATAAAAATGGCATCATTATTCGCTTTGGCTATGAGACCATGGTCCATCCGTCATATTCCCCATATCTTTCTCCAACTGATTACCACTAGTTTAGGATAATAGAAAGTCATCCCCGAAACGGGTCTTTGCTGACGAATCCCTACTGCAGAATTCGGTACAAACATTTTTCGGCACACAGGTCAGATACTTCTATCGGAAGAGTATTTATGACCTTGTATCACATTGAGAGCAGTTTATAACTGTACGCGATTCTTATTTTAGTGAATAAAGTGTCTTTCAAGTCATGTACGTGTGTCTCTTTATTGATCCATATCCCAAAAGATAAAGACGTTTGTGGTTACCTGGTTTATTTAGGGTAGAGATGTCTGCCCCTTAGGGATGATAGAGACGTATTAATACAACACTGTTTCTTAGACAAACATGTTACATCCTGAGACATCTTGTATGATTACGTGGCATATTTCAGTTGAACTAAACCACTCTGCGTTTTTCGGGAAATAGTTTATAATTTCAACTTATGTTTCTCTCAGGAAAGGATCATTTCTCCGATGAATAATTCAGTAATAGTGTGTAGTAGGAAGGAAGATCATTGGATATGTAATCCAGTAGGGGACATAAGAACAAACGTTGATTTTTACATAGATAACATCGTTGAATGTCCGCTTGTTCGATGGTTTATTAAACGATTACACGTTATTTAAACGTTTACTCGCTATGAATACGTTTAATCGCTATGAATGATACAACTATTCTGACGAATCAGGCTACATGTAATACTTACGTTTTCTTGTCACAATCCTAGACTGTTCCAGACATGGTGAGTCAGCCATGCTATTTGTACTTTCCTGAAATAATTTACACCTCATGCTTCGGACAGAAAGGAACTGTACCTGCACCCTTACCTATATGGATGTTTATTGGCTTAATGCCTTTACATCACAGAAAACGTTTAATAATCTTCTATTTCTGTCTTAGGACGCTTTCAGACTAAGGACAGTGCCGTTGTGCACGTGACTTTCGCTGTCGGTAAGTGTTTCTCCGCTCAATGACCAACGGGGAAACGTTGTTCATACATTTACGATTTGATCATTTTGTAAAGATGGATGATAGGGAAAAAGACTGTTGTGTTTATACTTGCTTCATTTACAGCGCAATAAGTGAAAGACAAGAAGAAGGAAATGGGTTAACCCGTTGATTATTAAAAGACCTGTTGCTGGAGCTTTTGTTTTATTATTTAATGTATTGAGAATTGATGAAGGCAAGTTTTAAAATTATTTCAAATGTCAGTAGTTTCATACGATGTGCTACTGAACAAAATACAAGGACAAATTCAGAGGGAGAAGGAGGGAGAGAGAGAGACACACACATATATAAAACTGGGGACTAGAACATAGTAACCGTGGCAGACGTTAGAACCAACTCTCAGTATAAATAAAAGTTTATGAACAAAAACAAGATTACTTTTTAAAAAGAAATATAGTAGAAAGAAACAGATGAGTGCAAGAACAGTAGAGTAAATAATGTTGTTACAAACAAAACAGCATGCTTCTGTGTATATTTCATACTTACAAAGGATATTTAATGGTATTTAAAATGTAAATATACTTTTCTCCTATATATCTGTTCGAGACGTATGTTCTATCCATGCGTGCGTTCCGGCTATTCTGTTAGTTATTCCGGTAGAAAATAAAAATAATTGATAGGTTTTATTGAGTAAAATTTCAAAACCTGATTTAAGGCCAGATTATTTTATACCAAAATTAGCAAACATTTTAAACCAATTTAAAACTACGGGCAGGAATAATAGTTTGGAGCGACACCATTATTTGGCGAGCACTCTTTCGGGCAAAGACTTTCAATGTTTACGACTTTGTTTATTTATCATCCTGGTATTCATCTTGTGATATTAAGAGAAACACCCGAAAATCTCAGAGTAAGTATATAAGGGAATAAAAAAGGATTAGCTGCAGTAGAAATCGAACCATCTCATCTCACCAGCACCTTGTTCTTCTCCTTGTTTTTATTATTATTAATACATTGTTATAAGCACGAGTAAAGAGAAGTACAACAAAAGTTCGACGCTCATGGCCCCAGTTTGGGAAAACTAAAATCAATAGGTTAGACCAAATATTGTTTCGATTTATGGAAACCAAAACATGGTCGACATATGTAAATATATTTTCTTGTTGCAAAATAGATTAACTTCGATCATATGTTTTAAACATAGCTGATTATTCTATTCTTAACGTCTTGTGCAATGAATGTGATTTCCCTTCTTATTTCTAAAGAGCCAAAAGAAATACCTTCTTAGTATAAAAAGACTTTTCTTGCGAAAGAGTGTTATTCTCGTTTTCTCCTCTAATGCAGGAAAATTCTGTTTCCCTCGCTGACTTTCTCTCTCTTCCCTGTCTGTTCTTTTTCCTCCTCTTTTTGACTACTTCTGCTTCTGCTTTTCCTAACGACTCGCGTTCAGACTCTTCTATGGCAGTCCATAAGACATTAATTCCACTAGAGTATCACTTAGACATTAAATATTAACCACACTTAAAAGGAAAGCTAGATTGAGTTGAAGTGAGGTGGAGGAGAAGAGAAGAAAAAAGACAGCGAACGGATAGAAGCAAGTAAGGAAGAAGATAGGAGAGAAAAAGGAGGGGAAAAAAAAGTTGTGTGATGGTGATGAGATGTACAGAAGGAATGAAGAGAGAAGCAGAAAGTGAAAGAATCAAGTGAAACAGCGAAAAGAACACATAAAGATGTCTTTCGCTTTTTCCAGTACAAAAGTTTGAGAGAGAACAACGTAACATCCTTGTGTTGCTTGTTACACTGCTTGTTTGCTGTTACTCTCTCAAGAGTTACTGTGTGTCTGTGTGTGTTTGTGAAACTGAGAGTATTGGAACTTCCACTTGTTCTGCGTTCAAATAGATGTTAACAGAGACAATCCGTGGTAAAGCATTAAATATAGAGAAAGTGGACCATATTTCTGTAACTTATCCGACCTGTTCGTTAACGGTTGGTTATCTTTGATTAATATTGATGAGTAACAATAGCTACTCAAATCTATACAGTGGATATTTTTTATATATTTTGGATCATATTAAAGATTTATGGCTAAGAGGTGAAGTGAATAATTGCACTTATCCTATCTATTGCAGAGAATGTATTGTAAACGTTTCTTGTGCACTGAATATTTCCTGTAAACAAAGTATCTTCGCAACTGTAATTAAATTATGTTTCGTACTTAATTTCTTCAATATGAATTTATTATGACTCTTTCACATTTTCCCCACGGAAGATCCATCTTAAACTTTCACAAAAACAAACTTGAATTTTTATATTTATGACTTTTATAGTACCATAAGACCGATAAATCACATTAGGACTGGACTTCCTTATATTTGTAGCATATGTTCCTGTGTTTACGGAAAATCGAATAAACGGAGTACAAAAACTTTAAGTCTTGCGATTAATGTATTCACGAATGGGTTTCACGTCACATTCAAATCAAGTAAAATTTTCTCAATGTTTCAGAAACTCATACAAAAGCTCAAGAACAGAAATGCTTCTAAATTTATCCGAGGCTGGACGAGATGATAAACGCGAGAGACAACGTTCACAAAGACATTAATTCGAAATGTGAGAATAATAAATAAATAGTTATTCCATTTTGTTCAATATTGTGGACCTCATTTAAAAGGCTACCAGATTTACCTAACTTTTAAGCGGAGCTGTTCTTCTTACTTGAAATAAAGTAAGTGTATATTAAGCAATTTTTAGTGATACCTTAATTTTTATCCTTTCCATTGAGTTTCATTATCTGACCATTAAATTACGTTGTATTCATTTTTGAAAAGTTTTCAAAAGTTAGGAATATATATATATATATATATATATATATATCTTGTTGTCAAGTATACTTTCAGATCACTTGGCCAAAAGTTATCCAACATGAAATTAGTAACAGCATGTTTCATTTTCTTATTTTTCATCCATGATTGTATTCTGAATCATGAGATATCAGTCTATATTATTTAGAGTGTATTTAACTCTGCAGTAAATAATCAAAGCGTTTTCTCTTGAGGTGATTTTCGTCAAAGAAAATAGACAAAAGTAGTCTGGAACATTGCCTGAAAGTCCTTCTAGAATAAACAAATGTGTTGTTTTTTTTTAAAAAATATATGTACAAATGGTTTATTTTATCACATTACATACTGACTTTGATTATTTAATATTATTTTAACATTTGTATCAAATGCAGATCATGATAAAACATTGTGTCAGAACGGTATTAGATTCTTCTCCTGCATAGCTATGAACGTTTCAGAATACCTTTCTTTCTAATGTACATATACGTACTTCGATGTTAGAAGGTAGTGTTATTAACATCTTTCTAGCTTTCTAACAGCTTGAGAGTATAAGGAAGTTATGAATAATGAATGGAGCTTAAAGTTATATTACACACAAAAGTAATCTTCCCTAATAAAGCATCTTTCGTTCCAGTTTAGAGAAATTACTTTTTAAAAGTACGAAACACTGTAAATGACTACGAGTTTAGAAATTGGAACATTGGTTAACTTGGACTAGTTTTAAAATTTGAATAATACTCTATTACTGAAAATGAAACATATTTAAAATTATAAGAAAAGTTTCCAGAAGATGTATATTCAATCCGTTCTTTTTTAATTTTTTATTTGCATTTATAGTTAACGACATGAAAGTTAAAGCTGTGACGAATCTGATATTAATATATCTAACCTGAATAAAGTTCAGAGTGTTGTGGTGTATTATTAAGAGCAGCTTGTCTTATTTTAACCACTGGGATTGAGTACAATTAGTTTATCTTGTTTTCCTATCCATTTGGTTAAAATCTTTTCAGCTAGTAAAAAATGCAGTTGCAAAAGCCTTTCATTTCATAGAAACGACATATTTGATTAAATATCAAATTATCACTATAGAATTCTGAAACCTTGTAAACTGACCGAATACTTATATTATGTACGCAATCCTAGTGACACCGATTCGAATCTGCTCAAGAAACTGAAACCAAACTTTCAATGCATATACTCAATTTGATTGTATCCGCTTGTAGTGCCTACTATAAAATTTTTGTTGTGACACCAAATAACCCATGACTTAACTTTCCACGGCCACACTAGGGTTCAATAGACTTTAAAGGGAATTATTTTTGTTTTGTATATTTTTTCAATCGCTGTTAGGAAAAAATCGATTCCATGTAAATTTGATTGCCAACGCTACCTGCTGTTTCCTATAGTGCAAGTAGTTAATTGAGAGCTTTGTGCTAAGTAAACCGGTTCTGAACTGTGACTGGATTCCAACCAACCCTTGTGTAACTGCCGCGTATGCATTTACTTCAGAACTTCAGTTTTTACTTTTGTGAAGTTTTCTGATGTTTCTTCGTTGTTTTGTGAAATATGGTTCATAGCAAGTTAACAAGAGATGAGATACGCGATATCTTGTTTGACAATGTCTATGATGACAGTAAAATGTAAAATATATTTGAGGTGATGAATCTGAAGACGATTCTGATTACAATTTTGAACATAGCTATTACTCTGATATGGGTAGTGTAGCTGCTAGCGGCGAAATGTTTGAGAGTTCGAACCCCGATACTTCGCAGAGGCTTGAATGTGCTCATAAGTGAGATTCTTGGTGTGCTAGGACGCCAAACAAACCAGACGAGAAGTTCTGTTGAAAGCAGGAAACAACAGCGCCTTTTCTGTCCTTGTGCCAGTGACGGAAAAGCAAAGTTGGTGTTCATCTCTTACCAAAGATCAATTTGCGACTCTCATCGTGCTTTGCTATGTCATGTAGCAGTCTCTGAATCTAGGTTATTTTTTGGTCTGTGAGATTATTTTTTTAAGCTGGGGAGCTTATTTACATTATATGCATTATACTATTTACATTCAAATTTGATCAAACAAAATTGTCTCTTTCGTGAGTACTTTTATATGATTATTTTGGTAACCTGTTGATTATATTTGGGTCTTAATCCGTTTGTAAGTTTGGCATTGATCATTTTTTATTTTTCACAGCATTAGTTATTGTACAATAAAATATATTTGCAAAATTTGTACTATTTCATATGTATTTTGGTATATGAAATATAGTTTTTTTTTTACTGTTCTACATAAGATATGGTATAGGCTTAATTTTCTCAAAATGCTTTTTTGTAAAACATATGTATTTTGTTCTAACATAATATGCATATATTTTATCCCGAATCATCTGCTACCCAGCAAGCCAAATGCCGACCCCGACGGCGGCCCGACCAACTAGTAGTCGGGAATGGTCGACGCGATCCTTAAGTGTCGAGTGGTCGTCGGGCCGTTTTCCGGGCCGACGTCGGGGTCGCCGGGTCATCTTCCAGGCAGTCGTCTGAGTCGGCATATAGGCGTAACCCCGCCCAAAACCCGCCCGCCGACGTCAGCTTCTCGTCTGGATTTTTCAAAACCAGACGTCGGCCCGCCCGTCGGCTTGCTCGTTGACCGACATTCGCCGTCCAAATGCCAACGTCGGCGCGACGTCTCCTAGCTTGCTGGGTAGATAATATAGTGAGACTTCCTTTGGTTTTTATGGTAAAGAAATATTTTCAATCTTCTTTGCGAAAGAAAATTGTCAGAAAAACTATTAAAATAACTACACACTAAAAAACACTATCAAAAGTGTTAATTTTCTGCTTAGATACAGTGAAACATTTCCCAGAAATAGAAAACAAAATATGGCCAAGGAAGTATCCAAAAGTTAAGCAAAAATGACTAAACGTTGTGAAGATCTGTGACCACCGTTTCCCACAAAATTAAGTGTGACTACGAAGGATTAAAGTTAAGCAATTTATAGGTAAAGTTCCGTTAATGCTCTTGTCAATTCCTTAAGGAAATAACTATATCCAGGTTGATTTTTATCTTACATGCATACCAGTACCAGAACCAGTAAAGCACATATAAGAATAGAAATCTAAACCATGTATATGAGTATAGGAAACTTACCCAATACTTATGTAAGTATTGGATAAATATTAAAGAAAGCCATCATCTACATGTCATATATGTATATAAGTCGTTTCACATAACAAACGAGTATTTTAGAGTAACCTATAGAATAAATACATAAACTAGAGTTGCCTAACAACCTAAGTTCAGCGTATTAATATATGAGCACTCATTCTCGCCAAAGCTCGTATTATTCCCATCAAAACTCGTATTATTCCATAGAATAAAAACAAATAGTGTATGAAAGTAATTGAGTAACTATGATGATTTTCTATAATGAAAATTAAGAACGCGGTAATATCCCTCAGTTCTGAAAGTGAAATGAGATCACTTAAAATAGTCCTCTATAGTCAAATTAGGTCTTCTTACGTAGCCGTACAGTGAGTTAAGAAACCGAACAGCTACTTTATACCGCATATGAATGATTTTGTATTCATTGGAAATTAATCCTTCTTCTGGTTTAATTTATATCTATGCTGGAAAGCTGAATGTTCCTGCTACTTGTTGTTTCTTTCCTATGGATAAATACACAACCAAAAATGTATGCAATTATGTTCATATCACTTTTTGGGTGAACTTGGTGGTTTATTATTATGCAGTGTAATGAAGTTCTTCTCATTCCCCTCTATCACAGTGATACTGAATTCTGCGCCATTTCCAAAAGTTTCGTTTTTTAATTTCAATTACAACTCAACATCAACACTTAGTCACTCCATCTCATCTTTCAGCGATACTACTGTTATCGTTGCTATATGTGCTAAATAATAATAATTCGATATTCAATGATTGCATCGTTTCAACACATTATACTATGCAATATTCATCCTTGTCCTCTTTTAGAACATGACTTTGTGTCCATATGATGCCCACAATGACATTACACCACGTCATCCCAGCAAAGCATGTTAATTGCGGATGCAGGATACTATTTTATCTCTCCCTACCTTTTCCTCCGCGTGTGTACATATGTGTGTGTGTGAGAGAGAGAGAGAGAGAGAGAGAGAGAGAAAGTGAGAGAGAGAGAGAGTATTATACTAATACATTTTGAACATGTGTTGCCAGTGCGTGTTAATTAGGTTCTGCTTATCCACGTGCATTCACGAGATTTGATTGCATATATGCGCACGGTAAAGTAACCTCAAAGTGAGAAGCAGGAAAATGTCAGAGAATCGCAAATCTTACCAATGCAGCATAATAGTTCATATTGTGTTGTATTCATTATGAAGGGAAAAGGGTAAGAGACGGCTATATCTAATAGACAGTATTAAAAAGGATGGGACAGGTGTGATGCTGAAATTAAAAGAAAAGCATTAAGAACGGAAAGAATGGAAAATAAACTTATTCATGAATCTACAGCAACCGACAAAATAAAGCTTCCAGTCCATTATAAGCAGTTGAGCATCTAATCATGTTGGGTTGTATCTGTGCTATATGGAGAAGCGATATCGTGTTATAACATGACCTTCTTTTCATCGTCCATGAGTAGGAGCACAAAGGATTTTATAACATTTTCACTGAAAATGTTCGTCTTCATAGGTTTCAGGATAACAGCGAGGGTGGTTCTGTTATAATAAGAAATTCCTTCTCACAGTGACACGTGCTGATGCAGACGTCTACCGATCCACCACAATCATCCAGCGAGTGAGCATATTTTCTTTTTCAACTGTGAACCCCATACTCTCTGTTCTTCTGGTAGCAGCGTTTCCCCAGGCAACTTTTGCCAACAGATCTACACGGTAAAAAACGTCTCAACCCCTTCGTTGCTCTAAAAGGTCTACAACACAATCTCATTCAAATCTGTCCCTATTCACGTCATTGTCCCATTTAGGACAGTTTGTTTACCAGTAAACACAAACTTCTTTCTCTCATAGTGACATTAATGATTATAAATAACTTCATAAGAACACAATAACTTCATAAGAACACAACTAGTGGTAGAGTCCATTCCACATGTCCCGTGGTGCTGCGCTGTCGTTCGTGATCTGTGATCCAGAACCTATACCAATGTATACATGTTGTGTAATCAACCAACAAAGTTAGAATCACGTATAAGTTTTTCTTGGTTTTCTAACTTCATTTGCTGAATGTGTACTTCTTCAAATGCTCAGAACGTAAATATATCGTGACATTATTCTTTTCAATTTCGTTTTCGAATAATTAAATTTAATAGCAGAAACTTATAAGATATTTTTATTTTATTCATTGAGACAAACATTCAGAAATTCTAACCCCTCAACAAAAATATCAGTAATGCATGAAGACAAAATTCTAGTTTGTGTTGTAGTCTCCCACGGTACTGATTATGTCATAAGTAGTCGATGTGACCCTACATATCTGAACTGCAAACTTTGCTTTCTCGCATTGCAACTGGGAATTTTAAGTAAGAAATCATTTGACAGAGCAGGACGAAACACTTTCAATGGCAGGACGACTTACGTGCAGCAAAACTGTAGCAACCTATGGAAACTAGATCTGCCTTACACCTAATATCATGTAACTCAAGTACCCAACGTGTGGACTGGTTATGTATAACGTATTCGTATAAACAGTACGTGATTAACTTACGCATAAGAAGAAAACGATGTGGAAACTATATACACTTAAACTGCATTGCATGTTTTTCGTACTATTTTGCCGTAAGATCAGTATGTACTTTCTGTACTGCGTAACATGTATCAATTTTTCGATTTATAATACTATGTAAATGTAACGTATACGAAGAGAATACATATACGAAAAGGATAAAAATTCTCTTGATAATTACATACTAAAATGGGAGGAATCTTTCTATTTAAAAAAATCGTTGGCAAATGGTGGGAAAGATGTCAGTGTGACATATTTAGACTTATGTTATTTGATATGCTTGATTCTTTTGTCTCCTTGGATAACGTAGCACAAACACTTTAGCTGTATTTCTCCACTGAAACTTCAATTTTAAGTAATGGAATCCTAATGAATTCTTGTTTGGATTTTCATACTTCAAACGCCAATTGAAGACCTGAATTGCATAACAGACCAAGTCCACCGGATTAGTTTTTCAGGAGGAACAAATACAGGCCAAGGACCTGGGATGTTATGCTATTCAGTCGAAATTATTTTGTATGTGAAAAAGGTTTTATGGTTGGAGTTTGGATGTAATATTATGCAATTGGATAGCCCTTGAAACATAGATTCCGAACAAACAGAAAAATGAAAATACAAAAAATTGGGCTTGGGATGTTTTGCAATTCAGGTCTTCAGTAAAGTACAGCATAAATTACTAAATAAACATAAACTAGAGTGCAATATAACACTACCAAATTGGTAATCCTCCCATTATTGTCCTGTATGAATAAAATCTCATGCACTAAACAATTCGACATATTTTAATGATATAATTCTAAACAGTTTATGTGATACCATTCACGCTGTAAATGTTTTTAGGAAAGTTGTTTAAAATATTTAATTTAATGTTTAGAATTATGTACTTTTTCCTCCTTTCCTACATTTAACTGAAGCAAGCTATGGAAATCTAGGTCTGCCATATAGATCTAGATCATCTAACTCAAGGAGTCAACGTGTGAACTGTTAATACATAGCTTATACTATGTACGCCTTGTTATTATATCCCTGATTGTGAATTTGTTAGAGGAGGAAACTTCTGAACAGGAATACCGTTATCACATAAATGGAATTTATGTTACACTGTTTTCAAGAATATAGTGTTTCATCATCAATAAAACATATATTCAACTACACTTCGAATTGCCTTCTGTTACATGCTGAGACTCAGAATAGTACGGAAAGGTAAAGTACAGAGAAGGATAAAGTAAAGTGAACAAGGGTACTCTTTTGACTGGATGTAAATTGAACCAGATTGGGGAATACCTAGACTACTTATTCTTGAATCGTTAAAACTAATTGCTTTCATTTTGTTTTCTAACAAATCACTAGTTTCATAAGAAGAAGAATCCTTTAACGAAAGTTACGATATGCTTAGTTGTCATATTAGATTCAGAAAAAGTGTAGTATTAAAGTGGAGTGTACAGACGAAGCACAACGTTTGGGGTGTACGAAGATAGTGTTGTACCTTCTGTTTCATTTAGGTGAGTACATTGTATCCTTGTGCTTCATTCTAATTATCCCCTCAGTGACCCCTGACTTCAGATACCTCTTTCTATGCTTTTTTTATGTTTATGTTGACAATGTCGAACATACCTATTTTCACCACGAACACACACACACACATTACTTATTCTACTATGAAATGTAGATCACAACATGAAATGATAATGGAGAGAGAATCAAGCATATGTTCGTAACTTCTGTGTAGCTCTAGATCGTCGCAACAAAACATTTTCAACCTATCTGACGTCATAGTACTGTGGTCAACTACCATAGATTCTAGGTTGTAGTCATTTGCACTAAATTCACGTGTCTGCTATTACTGTAAACAGAAGTATTCTCACAACACCAACGATATTCAGAACGTGCAACAGTGTCCAACAAGAAGGGAGGAATAGAGAATCAGCCACAGAGGGTTGTTTAATGGCCCACGTCGCCGCCATTAGCCCCAACCCTTTACCACTTAACTCGTCGCCAATAACACCCATCCACCCACATAGCCTCTCCCGAGCATCGGGTCCACTGTACCAGTAATTAGGGATGTAATAATTTCGAGTCTTAAGTATCTGTTTTATGATTCAGGCGGAAGAATGACGGGGTAGCAGTGAAATTGAAGATGGGATTCACGCGATACTCTGTGATGATGCGCAGAGAAAATGTTGACAGTTACTGTGTAACAGTTGCAACATTAAACTTCTGCGAATGAGGTATAAACATAGGAGGATCTCTCATCCCTAGATAAGATGACAGGAAAAGGGTTGAAAGAGGAAGAAGAGAAGAAAATGTTACTTTTAGTACTAGAAACAGAAGATTATCATGTGGCGTCATAGTAAAAAGAGCGAGCGAGAGAGAAGGAAGTCATTTCATCTTTCTTCAGTCATGATGAAACATTAAGATCCTCTGATGGAAGACATTGCAATGCCACTCGTTTCGCATTCTTTCCTCTTTTCACGTCTCTATTTTGTTCTCTACATATTGAAGTTGGCGTCTATGGAAAGAATAGCAAAAGAGAAGAAGTGTTCTAATGGATGTTTAAATCTGATCTAAGTTTAATGTCTTAAAATTATGCTGATATTCAAATGAAAATAAAGAGGTTTAGGATGACTTAGAAAGACAAACGGACTTAAGTATTCTTGGGATTTCATCACAATGCCGTATGAAATGAAAGCAATTGCATTCCATTCAACTCCATTTGCAAGAGACACAATCAACAAACTCTTTTCGGTATTGTTTACTGGCTGGTTATTTTTGAACGAACTTTATTTGCTCATTAACTCAGAGACATTAAGGTGCTCAGAGCCTTAATAGTTCTATAGGTAAATTAAACATTATTTAATAAATTCATACCGTTACCAAGAAAATTTAAACGGTTTGAAGAGGCAGGTTTCCGTGGGCTGTACAAAATGTACTCACTAATTTAACTACTTCTGATTTCACTGAATAGTTAGCATACTGGCTTTCTGTACATGCGATCTCAAGTTCAAAGACAGCGAAGGTTTCGTACTACACATTAGCAAAACATTATATATTCCATCCTTCCAAGTTTACAATCTCGTTTAGCGCGTTACTAAAATAGAATAGAATAGTGTGAGTGTTTAAGCCTCAAGGGTCCTTTTTGCAGCCAACCTTTGCCAGTCTAATATAAAACATATTGATGCAGACCATACAGAAAAAGAAGGTTACTGGCAAATGTTAATTAAAAAATATTAGAATTGTGAACTATAGAAGTAGGTATTATGAGTAATTACTTGAATAATGTAGATATAAAAATATAATAAAATAAAGGATAAACATGCAGGTATTGGACAAAATAATAGAAACACTGGTAAAAAGTGGGACAATGAGCACTGGATAAATCAGCCGTTTCTTGTTTGTTGCAAGTAGGATGGAATTCGCACTAATAGTAGAGTGAGGCAATGTGGTTGTGAACGTTATGCAGGTGTGATGAGTGACCAGTATGCCCGAATTGACGGAGATTCAAAGAGGTCAAATTGTGGGTGCCCATCTAGCTGGAGCATCTGTAAGCAAAACAGCGACTTTATACTGTGTAACACAAGACACGATCTCGAAAGTCATGACCGTATACACAGTGAACGGTAAAATAGGGACTGGCGAAGCACAATAGTGGTCGAGAAACGAAGCTGCAGGATATGGACCGCTGGACCTTGAAGAGGATTGTGATGTCGCAGAAGAAGACAAAGGTAACTACAGAAGTTACCTTCTCCTAAACACCCCAGACTTATTCAAAACAGTGAGTCGGGAACTGCATAAAATGGGTATCCATGGACATGTTGCTATTCCCAAGCCCCTAATAACAGACAAGAATGCTTTAAGGCGACGTGCATGATGCTGCATCATTCTTAGAGAGTGATAAAAGTTTAATCTCCGTATTCTGCAACTAGCATATTATTTGAAAGGGTTGGAATTTTAGTAAAATTTATACGAAATATCGTGTTTGTAACTATTAGATACAATAAGTTGAAACTTGTTTACTACTGTAGCAAATGTCTCTGGGAATATCACTTTGCTAATTCTAACTGACTTCTCTGTCCTGTTTTGTTTAACGTTAATTATTAAATGGTCCGAGGAAGTGCCCTTTTTGCGTAAAATTCTTTATTCTGTTCTTCCATTCTTTATCTACATAATCACCACATTTTATGTCCATAGTTTGAAAATTGAGCTCAGGAGAAGCCGAAATATGAACGACTGCAAATATATAACACCTTTCTGCGACTATTTTTCTCTCTGTGTTATTAGATCTGGTATACTGAATTGTTGTAACAAGATAAGAGTATTTTCATTTTAAGTGGTGTCTATAATGATCATGAAATTGGTGACAATTTGAACTTGAATTTGTGTATTGCCGTTAGGCATCTATGGCTCAGGTAGAATAAGGTAATGGAAGGATGCATGAAGGATTCGGCTAGGGATTAAGTCGATCTATTATCCCGGCATTTACAATGTGTGACTAAGAAACCTTTGTAAACCGCAGTCAAGATGATCGTCTGGTTACTAACCCTAGTAACTGCTGAATTCGAAACGAATGCTCTACAGTGAAAATGACGACATTCCAGTTTTAATTTAGGGTGGCCGGAGGTTAGCGCGCTCGATTTCTGTACGCGTTGTCACGGTGCACTTTATCAAAAAACTGTAAGCCCCGTCTTTAGAAGCTTACCGGCTCGTTTATGAACTTCATAATAATTCATTAATTTATACATTTTACTCAGTGGTATCCAGATGCATACCTACAATACTAAAATAGTATCACTTAATCACCACTATAGACATTACTTATTTTGTAGTGTGTTAACCTAAAGGCCTAGTACTTTCTATAAGGTCAAATATAGTTGTAGGAGATTATACTTATTTTGCCATCACGCTTTAAGAAGATAAATCATTATATCTTTGTTTTTGTTTCTTTTTTGTTTTTTTACTTAGCTCAAGTTTACTGGTAATCTCTGCAAGAAGGGGACATGCATTGAATTTTATTTTACTATTTTTCTGGTATTTTTCATTTGAGATGCAAAATATAATTAAAATTGCTACTAAAAAACAATATGTAATATGGAATAAGTCTTATTTTATTCACGGTAACTCAATAACATTTTTTATGTTTATATATTTTCAACATCGATTTTCCACAAGTTTGAACTTCGGAAAAGTGTCCTTCTTGCACCCAATCCTGGTAAAATATATAAAGTGGCCGTCATCAGTTCGCAACTACGAGTTGTACCGTATTACAATAATGAGTTATTTCGACTTTTAAAAATAAAACTGGGAAAAATCAGGTTGTAAAATATTAGTTAACAGACACTGAATATTTGTTCTTATGAAAGATTTAGAAGTGTCTCGACATGATTCTTGAAGAATAATTTACAGGGATCCATTATTTATTTTCTTTCTTGTAACAACAGTAGATAAATCTTACTACATATCTTCTGGATAATACATTTCCTATAAATTTGGAGGAAGTATGTTTTCAACCAAACTTGTCTCTGTCTAACTTATATATGACTGAAAGGAAGCAATGTGCAAATTGTACAGTATTGACCATAAACTATTGCAACGCGATTAAATTGATCATACTGATGTACCAACAAGTTATCTTCTACTGTGTTGGTGGAAGAAATCTCGAACATTTAATTCGGTAACTTAGACATTACTAACAACTTTTTAATTTATAGAATGCGCCCGCTCAAAATTCGATATATCGTAAAGTATTCACTAGTAGAATCAACGTAGCGTTCAAATTGTGTATCCTTTGACCCAAGTTTCTATTAACGGAAAATTCATGTTTTGCCATAGACAGCAACTAATAAGGATCCACGATTCATATTGATCAGAACGAAGCACCATATTACTGATGTATAATGGGTGGACGAGAATATTCATAAGGTTTAATAGATAAAATATTATGACTTTTGAGAATTGCCTATGAATAATGAGAAAAATTTTAAACATAATTTGTTCCATAGTATTCGGTGAAAATCCAAAATAATAATTTTATTTTTAAAAAATAGAGTCAAAGAAGCTTTCAAATAATGTGTTATTTTACCCATGTTGCCATTTAAGAAAACTGAAGGTTTTGCCCTGGATGATAGGGCAGCATTCTTGAGTTTGTCATAGTATTTCGTCCCGCTCAAAACTAAAGTTAACGTGTTTCAGGATTTCTGAAACAAACTAATAGATTATAAAAATAGGCGGGTAGAAACTTTTCGTTGAACTACCCTCTGTATATGAGGTCTAAAAGAATGCCAACGCAATTATTTTCTTCCATTATAAGCATTTTGAGATAAACGGATTTATGTTCTCGTTTGTTCATATTATAAATGAAACGCTACTGATCTTATCAGACGGGAAGAAAAAGCAGGTAAACAGCAAGGAACTCAGGAAGATATTCCATGGCATCCTATGACCAGCATAAATATCGGAGGTAGGAGGCCACTTGGTCATTGCGTTATTTGGTCATTAAGAGGTCAATGAGTATCGAGATAAACGTCACGAGACGTGAAGAAGAAGCCTTAATAGGTCCTTATGCCCATAGTCGGCCCGAATCCAGTGCCACGCCAGACTGCGCGTTTAATCCCGATAAAGCCAGCATTGATGGTTCAATGATTAGGCATCACTTTAGATTAGATCTCCAGCTATATCAGATGCCAATCCAGAGCACAACGAGCACCGAGGAAGAGGCTCCCAATTCAAATCCCGTCCTGATCATCTTTGGTAAGTGGAGTTCTGATTATGCTGTCTTTCAGGATACGAACCGGAGAGATCTATTTGTCAACCGTCTGCAGTTAGACTCCGTTGTATTTCATGGATGTAATTAAATCACTTTCGATAGAAAATTATGTTATTATTCCTAGTATTCGTAAACACCCTTTATGTCTACAAGAACAACGCGATATCTCCAAAGACATTCATCTTTGCATTTGCTCTCTTAGAGTAAATGTTCGATTTGCACCAGGCAAGTGACAGGTTGATGCAACCTCCAAGATCTTGATAAGAAGTAGTGGAGGAACCACTATATTAGACATAATAGGCATTTAAAACAAATGATCTTTGTGCCTGGGTTTAAAATATATCTAAAAAACTGTAGGCATTTTAATGGAAAGTTTAATATGTTTATTCCAAATCCAGTTTGAATCCAAACTAGCACTTTTTTTGAAAATTGGAACGTTATTTATTATGGGGAAGTCTAGGTTCAGATAAAACAAGGAAATCGCCAATAGCTGAACAAAGCAATTTGCTAGAAGTACATATTAAATTAATTGTCGTACTGTACTGAAGTTACTAAAGTAAAATTTAGCTACCAAACGGTGACCTCGCACAACTGAACCAAGGTCAAAGTTAGCCGCAAAGGTAATTCTAAACTCAAAATATAACATGTTATTAATCAAATTAAGATATTAATCAAAGCGTTATTTATATCCTGATGTTGAGTGAGAGGTGGGCAACATTTTGTGCTATAGTAGTGACATGTCCGTCATTTTCAAATCCGACATATTGGATTCTGTTAAGCTTTTAAATAGGAAGGTAGCTATGTAATATCAATTATTGAACCTGAAGAATCTTACAAATGCAGTGCTGAATTTAGTTTTAAGATATGCTCAGTAGTATTCAAGTTATTAACGATCTAATTATTTTTAAACATGTATGAAATATGTGTAGTAATATAATTCATTTGTACTGACTGAGAATCATTGTGTGATGATGCTTATTTTATTTCATTAATAAATGCATTGTAAACCAGGGGAACATGGATAAATTACGAGCTACAGGGGCTCAGCAACTTGCAAAATGTTGGGTATTGCTGAGGTAAGAGATATCAAAGAAGATTGACTGAAAAATAAAAGTCAAACACATAAAGAATGCAGCTAATAAATACAGTTCTCTCGTTGCTACAATAGCTTAAATCTGTTATCTCAACAGCCCTTTCAAGCCGAATTTTTGACATGATAGCTGTTCATTTCAGATCGTGATCCTGTATCAGCTTTTGAAATTTGAAAAACAATATTTTGATTCGGTGATATCCAGTAATCCGATGTCTACTGTGGCAGTTCATTTTTAGTTCGATTTTAGTTTTATTTAGGTAAACTATTTTTTTAATCTATTTATCTTCTATCAAACGGAATGCTTATTTAGTGGTTGATTTAAAACAGGATAGCTGAACTGTAAGCATCATCTTTCTTTGAATATGACTGCATCGACGATAAAAGAACTGAGAAACAAAATAAAATACTGAGAAACAGGAAATATACTGTTAAGTAAAACTACAGCAATTCTTACTCAGAGTAAGATTGCTTCCATAACGTCATCATACCTTGGTATTAAACAGCAACCATCACACAAATCTGACTAGACTTTCAGTAAAACTGTTAACCTCATCAGGGGATACATAAGTTGTCCAGGTAGACTAAGTCTATTATTAAACCTCGTGAAAAGTAGATAACTCTCATGAATTTGCAAGGAATACGTAATCGACACGTCAGGTCAAGTGACTCGAGAATAACAGAAAGTTTTGAAATGCTCCATCATTTCCAACTTTCAACTCACATAAATACCCTCTGAGTGGCAAATCATGACGGTTTTTGTTACTCAAATTCTTTGACGACAACATAGAAGCTCTCATTAAAGCTATCCCGATTGATCATAGGAAACTCAGGTGAGTTTGAATCTTTATACTTCATTAACTAACTGATTTGCCTTCTTGCTTTTTGACCGAGAATTTAATTCATACTTCTATTCTCAAGACGCGATCATAAATATGTCGGACATTTTAACAAGATCAAAATTAGGATTCAGAAAATATATCGGATGGCAAAGTCAATTCTCAATCAACGTTTCCACTTAAGAATGTTAATAGGCAACCATTAATAGCGCTCTGTTATATTTAGGAAATAGGTATGCATAATAAATTGTTATTAATATCCTTAATCAATTGTTATCATTTGGTAATATATTCATTATTCTTAATTGTAAATAAACTCATAGTTTGAAAGCAATTTTGTCCTTACCATAAAATTAACCTTAAAATAAAATCTACAGAGAAGCCAGCAAAAGAAAAGTGAAAGTTTTCTAGGTATCTTTTTCAGGTCAGGATCAAAGACTATCTCAAATAGCTTCCTATATGTTAATAATTCCTTTCAGCTTTACTGTCATTTAACCGTTTCGCAGTGGAAGATATATATATATATATATATATATATCAATTAGCTCTACCGTTAATTCTCTTCCTCCAGTAGCGAAACATCTTATCAAAATAACAGAAAGCCAAGTGATTGAGTATAATCGGTGAGACTTCGTCGGGATTGTGGTGAAGCCTACTATTTATTTAAATTGAGATACTGTTGGGAGACAGTTAGTAAGAATACTACCAGTTGGGAATGGAAGAGAATTATAAAGTTATTGCCATAATTACGATGAGGTTACGCATTGCTAACACAGTGATATGCCATAAAATTGGTGTACATGTCAAAGAAAAGCTGCACTTCGAAGTAATATGTAAGTCTGTAAAGTTCCATGATTGATACACTTGTTTATTAACTTTAATGAGGTTGCTGAAGTATGAAAGATTTTTTGTAATATCTTTTTTTCCTAATGCGTTCCCGTAGGTCGTTTATGTGTTACTACCAACACACTACTATCTGTCTAAACTGCTACTAATTGTTCTTTCTTACATAGCAATTTGAGAGTCTTCTTGGAACATTACGAATTTTAATTTAATGGATGATATTTTGCGAATCAGCCTGTTCTTATTTCCTACGGCAAATTCAACAATTTCTTTCTTTGCTCGAACAACATCTTTTTCAATGCTGTCTCCCCTTTTTTCTGGAAAACTCACAGAATATAAGCTCTGGTATTTCTTGACTTCTTTAAGTTCTAGTGATGAGTCTGTTTAATCAGATCTTGCTACTTTGTCCTAGTCATCGACACCATAAAGAACCTTAGCATCGTATCTTTCCATGTCTAAAGTATATTAACTGTCCTGTACTACTCGTAATACTAGTGGTAATGTATTCACATACACTTCTATAGAGCATTGTAGAGGTATTTAACTATCCTACCCTGAAAGTGCAGTATATTTTCGGTCATTATCTTACAAATGTTTAAGAAATTGCGCGCCATACTATCCCAGTTAACATAGGAAGAAAGTTAACAAAAGTGACTTCTCTTGTTGAACTCTTCATGCACTCAGACACTTAAGTACATGCAGGCGACATTCAGAGACCTTCTATCAAACAGGTAGCAGTGAGAGACCTGTATTTATGAGCTTTGAATAATAGATAGCATGTTTCTGTTTCCCTCACTTTTATTTTTCAGGCAATTTTGTTCAATGTCCCTTATGTCACGGCTTTCCCAACCTATGGAGCACCTATGGCTGGAAATTTATCTAAGTCTACCTGGTTTACACTGCCACACATGCTGAAATAAAAGTACGCATTAAAACACAGTGATTATACGAGTATCAGCAGTAAGAGTGAATAATCCTCCTCTACACATTTTATACATAAACTTACTAACTCTATGGCTTAAGGAACTCGCAAGTTCATCGAGGCAGTAACAAACGTTCGCCATTGACTTCTACGTTGAGTAACATCAAGCCAGTTTTCATCACGAATACCTACTTCTCGAAGATCTCTTCTAATATTGTCCTCCCAAAGACGTCTCTGTGTTCCCAATTGTCTCCTTCCATCCGGCCTTCCAACCAGGATAGAATATAATCTTCGCTTTCTCTCACTCGAGTTACGTAGCCTGCCCACTTTAGTCGTCGCGATTTCATTATTTTTACAACATATGGTGAATTGTACAGTCCGTGGAGTTCTTCATTATGCAGTCTCCTCCATTCTTCAGTCATCTCGTTTCGTTTCGGCCCGCATATCTTTCTCAAAACCTTATTTTCAGACACACGTAATTTATGTTCATCTGCTAGGGTCGTACTCCAACTTCCGCAACCGTAAAGTATTACCGGCAGCATAACCTTTCTATATATTTTCAATTTCAATTTCTTACATACAAAATATTTGATTGTTAATAACTTGAAACTACTGAATATATCTTAAAACCAATTTCATAATTGCTTATGTAAGGATCCTCTGGTCCAAATTGATATCACATGACGACCTTCCTATTAAAATCTTACCAGAATCCAATA
>JAGDQP010033272.1:0-20773 GCA_022664845.1 Lepisma saccharinum
CTCTAGGCAATGACTTCATTATCTCCAGTTGTGTTGTCTGGTAAAGAAAGGGTCGTGAAGAAAAAAGGTAACTCTTTTTTTTTCAAAACTTATTAATTTGCTGTTCTTCTTCTTCCGACAAGATGAAACAAGATTTCAGGACCAATGCGTTTCTCTCTTCCAAAAGAGGTAAAGGGGTGAAATTAATTATAGGTTTAAAACTGCCCGCAGCAATCCGTTATGCAGGGCTGTCGCGATACTACTGATCCCTCTTCACGCATTGACGTGTAATCAATTTATATGGCAAGTCTCAGTTGCCCTGACGTCGTAATTTCTATACCTCTATTCAAATCTCGGCCGAGACCTGCATTCCAATCTCCTCTCATATGCTTTCTTTCCTTGCGCCCGGTGACTTTCCATTAATGTCAACTATGATTTGTCTTGGGAAAAATCTCTTCCTCAAAACTTGGCTTTGTTACGTTTTTTTTTCAACGAGCAGAAACTGCATTCCAAGGGAGGTGACTATATGTACTATCTTTACTGGCGTAAATTTTGGATCCAAAATGGTGACTTTTTCAACATTTTGTAATATTTCTTAACCTACTTGTGATCTTGTACCTTCATACCAAATTTCACATCTCTAGCTCAAACGGTGTGGAAAATTTACTTTTACGTCCGCCATTTTAGATCCAACATCTTGTAATATTTTCGCAACCTAATGGCAATAGTATACATCCATACAAAATTTCACTTCAGTAGCTCTAGCCGTTTAGGCAGTGTATTGTATACAACAATGGGTTTGGCGGCCATTTTGGATCCAAGATGGCGACTTTTTCAAAATGTGGCATTTTAACTTTACCTAATCATGGTCCTACACCTACATACCAAATTTGGGGTTTCTAGCTCCAGTAGTGTGGCCTAGGAATTTTGATGATAAGTCAGTCAATGAGTGACCATGGGGCTATATATAATATGGACGCGCTTTGCTTCGATGGGGGCGCCCCCAGATCCTTGGGGCTTTCGTGGGGGCTGCTCTCCCTTTATCGTAACTAGACTCTCTGGCATACTGCGCCTGCATGGTACATATATACACCCCATGGGGAAGGTCTGCCCATTCTTTGAACCTACTCTTGGTCATACACCATCATACCAAATTTCATTTCTGTAGCTTCAGTGGTTTGAAAAATTGGTTTTGGGGCGGCCATTTTGGATTAAAGGTGGGATACTTTTTTGTTGTTTTCTCATATTGTCGTGATCTACTCTTGATGGTACACCTTCATATAAAATTTGATTTCTCTAGCTCTAACGGTGTCGAAAATGGTATTTGGACGGCTAATTTGAATCCAAAAGGGCGTCTTTCTAAAAATGTTCTAATATTTTCCTAAATTACTTGTGATAATACACCTTTATGCCGAATTTCGTATCTCTAGCTCAAACGGTGTTGAAAATGAATTTTTGAGTTCTTTATTTTGGATCCAAGATGGCATCTTCGGAAATATTTGATAATATTTTCGTAACTTACTAGTATTAATGTACCTTCACACCGAATTTCACTTTCATGTCCCCAGCAGTTTAGGCTTTGTGTTCTATACAACAATTGGTTTGGCGGCCACTTGGGATCCAAGATGGCGACTCTTTAAAAATGTCGCGTTTTATCCTTTACCTACTCATGGTCCTACACCTTCATATCAAATTTTGTGTTTCTAGCTCCAGTAGTTTGGCCTGGGAATTTTGATGATCAGTCAGTAAGTCAACCAGTGACCATGCGGCTATATATAATATGGACTCGCTGTGCTCCCAACTTGGAGGTTTTGTGGGGTTGTGCCCCCCTTTATCTTAACCAGACTACTGCAGACTGCGCCTCCATGGGACAAATACACCCACTACAGAAGGGCTGCGCCCCCATAGGGGAGGTTTGCCCCATTTTTTGTAACCTACTCTTGGCCATAGACCGTTATACCAAATTTCGTTTCTCTAGCTTCAGTGATTTGAAAAATTGGTCTTGTGGCGGCCATTTTGGATTAAAGATGGTGACTTTTTTTAATGTTTTCTTATATTGTCGTTACCTACTAATGATGGTACACCTTCACATATGATTCAATTTCTATAGCTCGATAGGTGTGGAACATGAGCTTTGGACGGCAATCTTGAATCCAAGATGGCCGCTTTTTCAAAATGTTGTAATATCTTATTTTCCTAAAATAGTTGTGATGATACGCCTTTATGCCAAATATCGTATCTCTAGCTCAAACGGTGTAGAAAATGGATTATGGGGTCCGCCATTTTGGGTCCAAGATGGCGTCTTTGAATACATCTCGTATTATTTACCTTCATATCAAATTTCATTTTAGTAGGCCCAACCGTTTTGATAACAGATTGAGTCGGGGGTTATTACAACTAAGCTGAGGGCGTGTGCGAAAGGTTTAAATAATAGCGAAGGCGCTGGACTTCACGGGAAGTGTCCGAGCTGCAGGCATGGTACCTAGAAGAAAGACGTTGTACACCTTATTTAGCGGACTGGGCTATGGATGAGTAAAGACTGATGAACATTTAATTATGACATTTATTATTATTATAGTCATCAAATTAATAAAATAAATATGCGGTCATACAACACTTTAGTCTTTGTATGTCGCATTTTTTTCCGTTACCTACTCAAGGTCCTACACCTTCATACCAAATTTGGTTTTTCTAGCTCCAGTAGTTTGGTCTGGGAATTTTAATGATCAGTCAGATAGTCAGTGAGTGACCATGGAGCAATATATTATATGGATTCGCTTTGCTTCGCTGGGGAGCGCTGCTCCCAGACCAAGGTGGGGGGATGTACCCCTAACTTGGAGGTTTTGGGGCGCAGCACCCCTTTTACCGTAACCAGATTCCACTTGGTGCCGATCTCCTCCAAACCCCGAGGGGCTGCGCCCCCATAGAGGAGGTGTGCCCCATTTATTGTAACCTATTTGTAATTTATTGTCACTTACACTTGGCCATTGACCTTCATCCCAAATTTCATTTCTCTAACTTCAGTGGTTTGAAAATTGGGCTTTTAGGCGACCATTTTGGATTTAAGATGGCGACTTTTTAAACGTTTTCTTATATTGTCGTGACCTACTGGTGACTGTACACCTTCGTATAAAATTTCATTTCTATAGCTCGAACGATGTAGAAAATGGGTTTTAGCGGCAATTTTGGTAACAATGTACCATTATAACAAATTTGGTGTTTCTACCTCCATTGGTTAAGGCTGTGTATTCATATAACGATGAGTTTGGGTGGCCATTTTGGGTCCAAGATGGGAACTTTTTCAAAATGTCGGATTTTTTCCTTTACCTACTCATGGTCTTACACCCTGATACCAAATTTGGTGTTTCTAGCTCCAGTAGTTGGCCCGGGAATTTTGATGATCAATGAGTGAGTCAGTCAGTGAATTAGTGACCATGGGGCTATAAATTATATGGTCTCGCTTTGCTTCGCTGCGGGCGCATCCCCCAGACTCCTGTCGAGGTCTGCGTCCCCTTTAACCAGAATCTCTCTGCGGTACTGCACCGCTATTATGTTAATCTGCACCCTCCCATAGGGGTCTGCGCCCCCAAATGTGAGGTTTGCCCCATTTATTGTAACTTACTCTTGGTCATACACCTTCCTACAAAATTTCGATTCTCTAGTTTCAATCGTTTAGAAATTGAGTTTTTGGGTGGCCATTTTGGATCCAAGTTGACGACACTTGGAGTTTCTTATATTGTCGTGTTCAACATCTGATGATACACCTTCATGTAAAATTTAATTTATCTCACTCAAAAGGTATGGATGCCATTTTGAATCCAAGTTTTGGGACGCCATTTTGAATCCAAGATGATGACTTTTCCAAAATGTTGAAATATGTTTTAAAACTACTCGTCATAATGCCAAATTTCGTATCTCTAGCTCAAACGGTGTGGATAATGGATTTTTAAGTCCGCCATTTTATACCCAAGATGGCGTCTTTGATTACATCTCGTAATATTTTCGTAATCTGATGGTAATATTATACCCTCATCTCAAATTTGATTTCAATAGCCCCAGTCGTTTAGGCTGTGTATTCAATACAGCATTGGGTTTGGCGGCCATTTTGGATCCAAATGACAACTATTTCAAAATATCGGATTTTTTCCTTTACCTACTCATGGTCCTACACTTTCATATAAAATTTGCTGTTACTAGCTCTAGTAGTTTGGCCTATGAATTTTTATGATCAATCAGTGTCAGTGACCATGCGGCTGTTTAGTATATGGACTCGCCCGCTCCCTTTATCTTAACCACAATCTCTCTGAAGGACTATGCCGCCATGGTGTCCATCTGCACCCGCACACGGGGGGATGCTGCGGCCCCAAAGGGGAGTTTTGCCCCATTTATTGTAACCTACACTTGGATCCAAGTTGATGCCTTTTTGAGCGTTTTCTTATTTTGTCGTGACCTACTTGTGGCAGGACACCTTAACGCAAAATTTCATTTACCTAGCGCAAACTGTATGGAAAATGGGTTTCGGGGCGGCCATTTTGAATACAAGATGGCGACTTTTTCAAAATGTTGTAATAATTCCGTAAACTATTCGTCATAATACACCATTATGCCAAATTTCGTATTTCTAGCTCAAACGGTGTGAAAAATACAATTTTAAGACCCGCCGTTTTGTATCCAAGCTGGCGTCTTTGAATATATCTCGTAATATTTTCGTAACCTACTAAAGATATTGTACCTTCATACCAAATTTCATTTCTGTAGTCCCAACCGTTTAGGTTGTGTATTCCATACAATAATGGGTTTGGCGGCCATTTTGTTTCATAGATAGCAACTTTTTCAAAATGTCGAATTTTTCCCTTTACCTACTCATGGTTCTACACCTTCATAGCAAATTTGGTGTTTCTAGCTCCAGTAGTTTGTCCTGTGAATATTGATGATCAGTCGGTCAGTGAGTCAGTGACCATGCGGCAATATAGTATATGGATTCGCTTTACTCCGTGGGAGTTTGGGAGAGCTGCGCCTTCCTTTATCGTAACTACTTGTTATGGCACACATTTATGCCAAATTTCTTATCTCTAGTTCAAACGGTGCGGAAAATTGATTTTTAGGTCCGCCATTTTGGATCCAAGATGGCGTCTTTGAATACATTAGGTAACATTTTCGTAACCGGCAATATTGTACCTTTATACCAAATTTCGTCTCGCTAGCCCCAACGGTTTAAGGTCACTATTCTAAAGAATAGGTTTGGCGGCAATTTTGGACACAAGATGGCGACTTTTCCAAAATGTAATATTTTCGTAAACTACTAATCATAATACACTTTTATGCCAAATTTCGTATCTCTAGCCCAAACGATGTGGAAAATGATTTTTTTTTGTTTACAATTTTGGATCCAAGATGACGTCTTTGGATACATTATGTAACACTTTCGAAACAAACTAGTGATAATCTACCTCCATACCAAATTTCATTTTAGTAGACCCAGCCGTTTAGGCTGTGTATTGTATACAACAATCGGTTTGGCGGCCATTTTGGATCCAAGATAGCGACTTTTTCAAAATGTGGCATTTTAACTTTACCTAATCATGGTCCTACACCTTCATTCCAAATTTGGTGTTTCTAGCTCCAGTAGTTTGGCCTAGGAATTTTGATGATAAGTCATTCAATGAGTGACCATGGGGCTATATATAATATGGACTCGCTTTGATTCGCTGGGGGCGCCCCCAGATCCCCATGGTAGCTGCGATCTCAATTTGGGGCTGTTGGGAAACTGTGCTCTTCTTTATTGTAACCAGACTCTCTGGCATATTGCGTCTGCATGCTACATATATATACCCCACCACCACCAAGGGGGCTGCGCCCCTATAGGGGAGTTTTGCCCACTTTTTTGGAACCTACTGATGGTCATTTTCTGTAGCTTGAGTGGTTTGAAAAATTGGTTTTGGGCGGCCATTTTGGATTAAAGATGGTGACTTTTTTAATGTTATCTCATATTGTCATGATATACTCGTGATGATACACCTTCATATAAAATTTGATTTCTCTAGCTCGAACGGTGTCAAAAATGGTATTTGGACGGCTAATTTGAATCCAAAAGGGCGACTTTCTCAAAATGTTTTAATATTTTCATGATAAACAAAAAAGTTTATATGAACATGGGTCAAATTCTGCTTCGTTTTGGAGATACAGTGATTCCAACTTGGAACCCAAAATCAACGCCTAACATGCGAAGAAAGTGAATAATTCTCACTAAATCAGAAATGACGCATTGAATGAAAATTTCGTTTGTGAACATTTGTTTGTAACAAGATGGTGGATATCAGGATTGAAAACAAGGTGTCGTCAGGTTGTCAGTGTTGCCAACCCTGTATAACGTTTAATATTTTAAATGGCACTACATTGTATTATTAGGTATTTGGCATCCTCTAATGATGATAAACAAGATACGTAAAGCACACATCGCAGTGTAGTAAACTGTGGATGAAATATTCTAGGGAATTACGTATTTTGTATAAGTTCGCAACAACCTTTCTGTCTTATCAAGTTTGCAACACTGCGATGTGTGCTTTACGTATGTTGTTTATCATCACTAGAGGATGCCAAATACCTAATAATACAATGTAGTGCCATTTGAAAATTTAAACGTTATACAGGATTGGCGACACTGACAACCTGGTAACATCTTGTTTTCAATCCTGATATCCACCATGTTGTTACAAACAAATTTCCACAAACGAAATTTTAATTTAATGCGTTGTTTCTGATTTATTGAGAATTATTCACTTTCTTCACATGTTAGACGTTGATTTTGGGTTCTAAGTTGGAATCACTGTATCTCCAAAACGAAGCAGAATTTGACCCATGTTCATAAAAACTTTTTTGTTTATCATGACTCATACTATCACCTCCGAAAGTATTGAACCTTCATCCCATTTGAAAAAAATATGTTTGTGTTGAGATGGCAACACTGTGCATGTGACATAACTCTATTGTGCATGGAAGGCTGTCCCCCCCCTTTGTCGGTACATGTTCCACTGCACACTTTTTGTATTTTCCTTCAGCGCTTTGCAATATTCCAGTGGTTTGATTAAAATGGACCACCCTGTATAGTATGTGGGCTCGCCCTGCTTCGCTGAGGGCGCTGCCCTCAGACTGTCGTGGGAGGCTGCGCCACCAACTTCAGTAGTGTTCGGGGGCTGCATCTCTTTTATCTTAACCGAAATCTCCCTGCAAGACTACACAACAATTGTGTCCATCTGCACCCTCCCACTGGAGGAGGGTGCGCTCCCAAAGAGGAGGGCCACCCCATTTATTGTAATCTACTCTTGGTCATACACCTTCATACAAAATTTCCTTTCATTAGCTTCAATGGGTTGGAAATTCGGTTTTTGGGCGGCCATTCTGGATCCAAGTTGACTAATTTTTGAGCATTTTCTTATATTGTCGTGACCTACTTCTGATGATACACCTTCATGTAAAATTTCATTCATCTAGCTCAAACGCTGTGGAAAATTGGTTTTCGTGCGGCTATTTTAAATCCAAGATGGAGACTTTTCCAAAATTTTGTAATATTTCCTAAACTATTCGTCATAACGAACCTTTATGCCAAATTTTGTATCTTTAGCTCAAATGGTGTCGAAACTGGACATTTAAGTCTGCCATTTTGGATCCAAAATGGCGTCTTTGGATAATTTTGTAATATTTTCGCAATCCTTAAGTGATAATGTACCTTCATACCAAATTTCATTTCGCTAGCCTCAGCGGTTTAGGCTGTGTTCTATATAACAATGGGTATGGCGGCTATTTTAGATCTAAGATGGCGACTTCTTCACCATTTTGTTATATTTTTTCTAAACTACTAGTGATCATGTACGTTTATGCCAAATTTCGCATCTCTAGCTCAAGTATTGTGGAAAATAGATTTTTGGGTCCGCCATTTTGGATTCAAGATGGCGACTTTTTCAACATTTTGTAATGTTTTCGTAACCTCCTAGTGATATTATACCCTCACACCAAATTTCATTTCAATAGCCCCAGCTGTTTAGGCTCTGTGTTCTATACAAATACAACAATGGGTTTGGCGGCCATTTTGTATCCAAGATGGCGACTATTTCAAAGTGTCGGATTTTTCCTTTACCTACTCATGGTTATACACCTTTATACCAAATTTGGTGTTTCTAGCTTCAGTAGTTTGCCTGTGAATTACCTCGAACTGTTTATTAATTCGCTAATGTCACTTGTATCCCTTGGTTTCTGGACTGCTTATTTTAAAAGCATATTGGTAAAAATTTGCTACGTACTGTCAAAATCTTATTCAATATTCCAGAAGAATAATTGTGTGAATTAATGAAATAATTTTAGTACATTTTGGAAATATTCTTAGGTCTTCTTTCTAAGAATGTACCTAACTGGTCACATAGAACCATCGCCAGTAGAGCATATATCGTCGGGTTGCTGGTAAAAGTACCCAAGTCCCAAAATTGGAATTACATGTTTAAAGTACTCAAAAACAATCAATCTATGACTGATAAAATTAACTAAATAAAAAAATTACAAGACTTCATAGATTATAACAACAGATTTGCGATTCATTTGACAAATTCTGTGATCTTTCATAAAGATTAAAGACCTTTATATTCCATTTCTCAGAAATTCTGTAAATTTGACTTGGGTAATTTTACCAATAACCCCAAGATATGGTCATTAAGCATTGACATTCCGTTTCGTATAATGGATGACTTTCTATGTTGAATTAATAAAAGTTACAGTGATAAACGAAAAATGAAGGAATCGTTCTAAGCGTTAGGAAACCTCAAGGAGTATTATTTAACTTCTAATAGTAAATATGACATAATTCATCGTAATGTTTTATTCTGAAGCAAGTTTAAGTCAAATTTCTCTATCTTTTATCTTCTTTTACCTTCAGATGAATTATAGTCATTTTATTCTTATCTACGTGTAACATATGACGCAATTGAAAGTACATTAAATTTGAAAGATGTGGTGAAGTCACTTTTTAAGGCGAGGTTTACTTGGAATATTAGACTGTTTCTGATGAGTGACATGTGGGCATTTACTTCGCTATGCCAAACTTTAATTAAGTTATTTGTACCTAAAAAGTACATCTATGAATTAAAGCATGTTGTGTATAGATGCTCGAATCCGTAAGACATCAGACTCCTGACAGGATGGTCCGTGTCCAATTCCAAGTGAAGTCCCGAAGATTTGCTTGCCTGCAGAAGCGCCTGAGTTGATTCAATCTTCCACGTTAATTACGAAAAATTAGTACCAAGACTAGTTGAACTCCTTTAAACAAATTAAAAAAGAACTATGGATAGGCAAACATCTTTTTTCTTTAACATGTAAACATTATTCTCAAAATATATAGCAATTTAAATAAAACTGGAGTCGCCGTACTCAGGCGGTAGCGCGTCTGACTACGAATCGGACGGCCCGGGTTCAAATCTTGGCCAGATGCTTGAGACTGTTCCCATGTCTGGCGCTCTGAGGTGCACTGAGCCTTTTATCAAACTGAGTACCAGTGTGTCCTAGGCACCTTGTGAAAGTAAAGACGGTCGAGCCTGGGACTGACCACCCCACCTCACTTCGTGCCGTAGGAAGAAATTTTGTGAAGCGCTACCTCCATATCCCACAGGGATACCTTTATTTAAATCAGACAATAAGTAAACGACGAATTATTAGAACGAACAGGTATAGGCTGAGGACTGATGTGTATGTTAGAGAAAATACCCTCCCCCAGACATAATACCGGGTATTGGAAAAGTGGCCAATCAAAACTACGCCATGTACAATTTGAATTTGTTTTAAAGCCTTTAGGCATCTGAGGCTCAGGCTGGGATAGGGTGGAGGGAAAAGATTGTGGAAGGTAGACGGCCAAGGCTTATTTTGTAGGTACCATCCCAGTATTTGCCTGTAACCACTGAGGAAAACTCCTGGAAACCCTCAGTCAGAATGGCTGGCCGCTGGAATTGATCCCAAGACCTCCCGAAAGCTAAGCCTACGCTCTATCATTGAGCCACTGCTGCTCGGTGAACTATAACATGTAGGTGACCTTAAACATGACAAGAACTCTTATGCAGAATTTTCGAAAGAAATTTACTTTCGCCGCTGGAAGCGTCTAAATGTATGGTGACATCTTCACAAATGATACGATATATTTTACAAAATCTCACAAAACATGTCGGTTAAGCTAACCACAATCGAAGTTATACCCAATAATCTATTTCAGCAAAGTTATAATTGAATGGGTGCTGCATAGATTCCGTACGTAGGAATTTAATTACCAAGAAATTACTATGATTTCATAGGGCAAGTATTGAACTCTCCTTTAAGCGGCTTGCTGAAATGGGTATTTTGGGTACATATTTGCTCATGATTTGTTAAGCCAAGAGGGTTTGCGTTATTATTTCTGGAGATATTAAATCATTTGTGACGATGCCGCACTAACTTTGCACGCAAATAACTCCCAAACTATGCATATTTCGAATGGAACGCCTGAAGGACATTGGTCTGCACTTCTGAAAATTTGAACGAAATCGGACCGCTCATGGTCAGGTACCGTACTTACTTGTAAGAATAAAAATCTTTTGTGTAGATCGATGAACAAAGAGTTGAGCAAAAGATTGAATGAATCTTTTCGTAAGGGATATTGTATTATATTGACCCGACACGGGGACTCTATGAAAGAGTGAAGATAGAAATCGGAAGCCTTCGAAATGTAAATACAGAGAAGAATAGAAAACTGCTCTGAACACAGATGCTCAACAAGGAAGTACCGGTACTGAAAGAAGTAGGTGAGAGACTAACAATACTGGAGACACTGAAGAAGAGAAAAAGAAACTGGTTAGGACATTGGCTGCGTGGAGATTGTAGGCTATGAGATGCAACTAAAAGTATGATTGCAGTTGCAGGGGAAAGAGGGAGAGCCAGACGAAGAAGAATCCAACTCCTTGACATTAAGGAAGATAAATCTTATGGTGAGACAAAAGCGCAAGATCATGATGAATAGAGAGGGCTTAGCGTGCCTGGAAGGACCTGTCGCTTTCGGGAGATTTAAAAATTACTTAAAACTAGCTGATTTCCCCGCCCATTGGTGCGGGATAAATAAAATATGTTGTCACCCTCCATGCCGATGGGGGCTGAACTTGGGAGTGTTACTATTCATCTCAGCGACCCCAAAACTACGCATTCGACATTAATATCAGTCGTTTTCTATTATTTTTACATGCCACCCCCACCCTTCCCTAAGGGTGTTAGGGGGTGTTATCTAAGATAGCTGTTGTTAACGAATTGATAGTCATGCCAAATTTGACCACTTGGAGGTAGTCAACCCGTCGAACAACATTGTAGTGTGGGTTGCCCCATATCTTGCTTTTAACTTTTCCATTGTCGTTACCACCGCCATTGGAATTCAATGGATAATTAGATGGTTGATTATCTCTGAAGATAATAATTTTAGAATTAAAGTAATATGATAACTTTCCAGTCCGGTCCAGTATCTGATCATGTGCGAAGAATCATTCCAATCGTTAAAGCACTTTCAGCGTGATGCTCACGCACACATAGTCACTTTCAATTTTATATATTGAGATTATTTATGTTTTGTAAATTTGCAACAATGCTTCAGGTATATTTTTATTCTCTTTAAAAAAGATTTTAATAGGCATAATTGTCTTCAGAAAGAGTACTGTAGTATGTTTTCTAAAATATTTGGAATTTGCATTCTGTGTGAGATACGTATTGAAAACATCCTAAAATGATTGAAAGTGAATTTTGGAAATATTATGTATATCGTCCCTGCTTTAACGAATTGACGAATGTTAAATATATTTATGATTGAACATTCGTCACTTTGTGAAAACATCGACTGTATGATTCGGAAAATAATTTAGAATTAAAAAGAACTATATTCTTAATTAACACAGGATAGATTTTAAAAATATTTCTAAGGTGCTTTTATGTCTATTGTCTTTTAGGTTTCCCGAAAACTGAAGAGGAAACTGTTTTCTGGATTGACAGAAATTGAACCTATGTCTTCCACTTTCCGGACGATTGCTTTGGTGTATTGCTTACTGTTAAAATAATCGTCCAGAAAACGCAAGTCCCCTGTTCAATTCCCAGCTAATACAGTGATTATATTCTCTTTGCAGCTTTCAATTTACATTGAGCAATGTTTCGTAAATGGAACAACAATACCAATACTAACTTTTGTCTATGATATTCACAGAAAGTATTGTCGAAATGACACTCACACACACAAAATTAAAAGAACCGACCACTGCTGGAATACACTTTTGGACAATATTTCTGAGCAATAAGAGCATACGGTTGCTTTGAGCCAACAATCACTTCCACTTTGGCACTGAGCTTGTTCCACACATGTATAGCGAGACTTTCTTTTAACCTTGACATTGTAAAATTAGAATGCTTCTCGTCGAAGTACAATTTCCATTGTGTATAAGGGATTGGGTAAAAAGTAACAGGAGGATACACTGTAAAATTGCCACACTTTTCTCTCGTCATTTCTTCCAATCGCTTAACTTTACACACCGAGTTCAAAACCCGGGTGATGACACCAGGACCGTTATTTCCCCACATTCTACCTTTAAAATTTCTTCGGAAATCGTCTAGACATGCTGATGCTAGATGGTAACCAGGTTCAAAGTTTATCACTCCAGCAGCAACGGTTAATACACTTTCAGCTCCTGCATAATTTTTCAGTCCTTCCAAAGATTTCACTACCACGACATCGAGATCGAGATAGGTGCCACCAAACTTCCACAAAGTCAGATATCGCAACGCGTCACTGGTATGAGACATAGGCCATTTGCTAGTTTTTAATGCTCCACTTTGGAACCACTTTTCTAACGGTGTTCCCGCAAAATATTCACTGAGATTCATTGACCTAATATAAACATTTGGATACTGCATTAATGATTTCATTATTTCATTGGATTTATTAACACGGGAAGAAGTCATTAAAATGTAGACGTTAGTGTTTGGGTTCATTTTAGCAGCGGATTCCACAGCACACGCTTGTCTGACATTCAAAGCACTTGTGGAAGATGTTTCGTGGAAGAAAATGCTCCCAGAAACAAGTGAGGAGTTGTCGAGAGATTGAAGGGTTGTGTTAAATTCAGTCGGTTGAGGATTTGTGATATTTCTATCGTCAAAATTTTCATCTTCACTATTCAATATAAAGACAGAGGCAAGAACAAGTACACCCAAAAGAATCACCACAGTTGATTTTCTCATATCTCAAGCGAAAGCTGTTATTAAAGTGCACGATCTTGAAACATGTTGCAGAAAACTACCTGGCCAACCATACAGTAACTTCTTATTGACACACATGATAACGAAGTCATTAAGTCCTGTTTTCTAACATGCGTGATATAAATTGCTGCCCGGGAGCAAGAAGATGGCACCATTTCCTTGTAAAGGTTTTGAAAGATGGGATGAGGAGTAGCAGTGTTATGTAAAACTGGTCGTGATATTCCGATACTTTCTCTTCTGACTACCCACAACATTATTACAAAAGCCTTATAAGACTGTTTTTTTTTTTCAACTCATCCACGTGCAAAGTGATTAAATAAACAAGACTGGAAAACTAAAGCATTGTACGCCAACCCTGGAGTCATTTTAAGAAAATTGACTCATCCCTAAGACTAAGTGAGAGCAATCCGATGCACACTGGATTTTTTCTGAGTTAATAACGGTGTTACGTATTTTCTGACTCTGCCTTCTCTAGATCCATACCTTTACACAATTTCATATTACATGAAAGTCATTTTTAAGATAATAACACCTTGCTGTCCTTTGTAACTACCTCTCCTTTTGTTTAAGAAGGCCAGGTAGATTATTTACCAAGTTAGAATTTAAAAAAAAAAAATGATAAAATAATACAAAAAGGAGCTTTAAAAAGAGCTAAATTGTGTCAAAATTAGATTCATGAAAAACTTTCAATACTGTCAACTGCTTAGCCGTTAAAATAATTTCAAATTTCTTACTAGGAATGTTTTTAACCTGCAAATTCAAAATATATTATAAGAATTTTAAAACACGTTTAAAGTATATTTTAAAACTATCTCCTTGAAATAAATTATTTCGTCGTAATAATGATATTATTTATTTTTTTTTAAATATTTCCCAATATTTTCAGGTACACATGGTGAATATTTTAGCAACTTCCAAATCAGATAAATACATGCAAATTAAAATGAATAATAATAATTTTGACAATGATTTTCATATTTTATTCTATATTTCAGATCATGAAGTGTAATATCATTGAGTCCAACATAGGCTATGAACACTTTGATGGCATCTTCGCTTATTAGTACTTGAGGACAGATATAATTTAGACTCTGTAAACAACGTCACTAAAAAATATTATTCTGGATTAATTAACTATTTGAAGCTTTTAGTTAGTTCTATTTCTGCGTCATTAGCTGTCATTCGTCAATGTTCCTGCAAGATTTCTTTTAAATGTGCTCAGTGGAAGATATTATAATGCCATTACGATTGACCTTCCACTTTCATTAATTGGGCTAAAAAATGGGCTTGATCTAGTGTTACAAATTGTAAACAAATTCTATCATTTCATCATTTTCTAGTTGGTCACTCAGTGATGAAGATTAGGTTTAGAAAATATATTGCATACTTCTCTTGAGAGTAGAAACTGATTCCAAATTCCTTGAATTCACTCGAGAGTAAACGGGTTAGGTTTGTATCAGTAATCAGAAAATTAAACAACTGTCATTTTACGAGGCTCTAATAACGTCGTCATATCCTCAGGATGATTTCATATGGTTGTAATAATAACCAAAGCAATCACACACAGAGGTTATGTAAGAGGGTTACACTATATTCTATATAAAGCACTTTGTAGTAAATCATATTAGGACTAGAAGTTGATGTTTACTTTACTCCCACCTGAACCACAATTTAACAGTAAATGGTATGCACACAAACATGATATCATGTGCCTCCAAGGTTTGTACACTGTAAACTTGTGTGCGAAATTCTCTTTAAGGCGAGTAGAATTGCGAACTTTGTATTCTTAGTAATTATATCGTCTAGTGAAAATGTGGTGTTGTGTATGTTGCATAATGCGAGTTGTAAAGTATGTTTGAATCATGTGATTTAAACATACAGACCACATCATCATTGATACGGTCCGAAGACATGAACTTCTCTTTAGCCTAACGGTTAACGTTCTCGGTTTCTCTCTGTTTAGCGGTCCCGCTCGAAGGGCTGTCAATTTCGGTGTTGACCCAGCATCGCCATGCCAAGTGAAGAGCTGCGTGGAAGTAGCGGAATCCGCTGCTCGAAAACCAGATAAGACTATTCATATGAATATCCTCATGAATAAGTGTTAGGATTTGGACAATAAACCTTTCGATTAAAGTTGCCATGTAAAGATTCACAACAATTCGTTGTTCTGATGGAGATCGAAGACTGTTTGTTCACCCTAAACTGTTGCAAGAAATAACCCACCATTTGTAATATAATGTTTCCAATATATGATCTCAAATTTTTCATCAACAATGGACATTAAATCATTCATAAAGGAGTCCTCAACAATATTTTATTTTAGAAGTAGTCCAAAGAAATATTTTATACATTGACCAGTTTCAGAGACACTACTGAAATTTTTCCAATAGTTTTGAGCAAGTTGGAAAAGTTAAATCTCAAAGTTTTGGAGGAAACTTTTACAAGTTAGTCCCGACTCAACTTAAGTACTATATGTTGTTCCTTACTTCGTAACCCGAGTTTCGGGCTGAACTTGATGCACTTTCAAAATTGGGAAACAATCTGAAAACGGCACCAGATTGCGAAGGAACTCTCTCGTCAAAATACGAAATAAATATTTTCGTTGAAATACAAGTCCAAATTGATAGTAAATTAATTTTAAAAATCTGTTATACATTAATATAGTAAGGATGCAAATGTCAAACGTTCTAGGCAGTCTGCCAATTAAACTTTTTAGCCAGGGGGATAAATAAAGTAAGAGTTTCAATAGGCACCCTCGTTGACCTAGTCGTTAGCATGTCTGACTACGGACTGAGGGGTCCCGGGTTCGATTCCCGGCACTACCAAGGATTTTTTCCAAGGCGTGTGGGTCTACAACGGTGCCCACCCAGCATCGTGATGCAATTGGGGAGCTGCTATGAATAAAAGACAGTGGCGATCACAGTGAGAGTTTAAGCTTTCCTCTCCCAACCCGTATGGTCAGCGTCGGAGCATTAGATCAATCTCTTTCCTTCGGGCAGAGGCCTCATCCAGTAGTGGATTAAATATGGCTGTGATTTATATATATATATATCTTCGTCGGAATTGCAATACCCCCTATGTGCCTATTTTTTTCATGTTTTGGCACCAGTTTATAGTTCTGCGTACTGTGCATACTATAAAAAAATCATGTGGAAATAACTTCTACTTTCTGAGATATAGCAACTTTTCGTTACCTAAATTGTATCCCAAACTGTGGTACAGAAACTGGTCATTTTGGCCTTCCTGAAAAATTCATGATTTGCCACATAACTGGGTATTGCAGTTCCGATGACGAAAAGATCACTCGCTAGTACAGCTATAGTCACTTGAAAGAAAATTCATTTCTGAATATAGATGTATAAATCTTACTTTCCATATTGGCTTGTTACCTGCTAGGCTATAAACAGTTTGCTTGCATGAGATGCCGACAGTTTAGTTTCCCTGCGGTGAGGGGTTGATCATTTGCAGAGTGGTGTCCTTCTTTGATCCACATAGCAACGTACTTTGCGACCGGAAAATCTTGCAATATTGGACAAATGATGGAGATAGAGATGAACATGAATGACGATAGTGTGTCAATATGCATCCTATTCCCCAAGTAACTAAAATAAGGCTCATCTGACAGAAACCACGTTCACATTCCGCAGTTAATACAGGTACATCATAAATTCGTGATCTCAGTTCCTTTAACAAGGTACCAATGGACAATGCATTCATGGTTTCTTTATATTCTCTGAAGCCCTTCATCACTAACCACAAAGAATTGGCACTGCCAGGTAGATCCACTTTCACATTATTTTCTTTAGTTCACAATGGTTCGTGGTCTCCTCAAATCTTGCAGCGTTAATTTAACTCATTTCTCTACTTCATAGAATGTTGCAATATTGCACAGCGACGTAAGTCGGATGATAATACAATATTCCGTTGTTACTTTCATATACTTCTATATATTCATATATTTTAAAAGCATATTTTAATTTTTTTTAACATGGACTTCTTTATCCTAAAATAAATACTAACCTGCAATGATGTTGGGTTCTGACTGGTTGCAGAACACTTTAGGATTTGGGTCACAAAACAGCTTGAGAAAAAGTATCCGAGCATCGAAATAACTCGAAAAAATAATAAAAAACTTTTTAAAGAGATACTTTCCTTAAACAATTAGTACTATAGAGTAAAAAATAATTTGGTTTATGTATGAATAAAACGAAAAATATCTGGCGCGCCAATTCAAGAATTTATAAAGTGACTGCATATGAGAGAGTGCCACATGCTTTTCTTTTTAGTTATGCATAAACTAAATGATTTTATAGTACAAATTGTTTAAGAAAAGTATGTTTTAGAAAAATCTTTTATTATTATTATTATTATTTTGTTCACTATGGTTTGTGGTGTCCTCAAATCTTGCAACGTTAATTAAACTCATTTCCCGACGTTATAGAATGATGAAATTCTGCACAGCGACGTAAGTCGAGTGACAATACAATATTCCATTGTTGTTTTCATATACTCGTATTTCTATATATTTATATATTTTAAAAGCATATGTTAATATTTTCTTTTTAATATGAGCTTTTTTGTCAGATAGACAGAAAGCTATTATTGTTTAATATCCATGGCTGAGTATTTTGTGAGTTGTGCGAATCAACTAATATTCTCGTTTTAACATCCATGATTATTGTCGGAGTATTGACAAAAAAGTTGATCTGAGAGATATAACTTATGGATTCATGACACAGGTGGTGTATAGTTTGTATGTAGGCATCAAAAAGATCTGATCATGATTTACCGATGGGAAACACTACATGACATGCTATTAATAGCATCTAGGACATCTGCAAATAACTGATATTAAGAGAATGTCTTTCATGTTAATTCTGGAAGTAATATGTGCAGTGTTATGGGCTTATGCATTTCTTACGGAAGTTGCATGCATGGAGTTAGCTATGTATATTGTTGCATGTTACTAATGTTTCTGTGATTTGAGAATAGTCATTTCAAAAGCTTGCTAGGAACTTTGAATGTAACTTATCTACATGTGTAGCTACATAATACTAATATCCAATAAATACTCAGATACGTATGAAATGGAACGTACGGTTTTAATAGTAAATTAATGCGAATGAACTTTTACCTAATCTAACATATAATTTAATGGTGATATTAAAAGCATGAACGGACGATTTGTTACTAATGAAACCTATTCTAATCCAAATGAACCTAATGAAAGAATACTTAATGTGATATCTTTATTTGAAATATACTAACGATTGCTAATCACAGTTGACTTTAGATTTTTAATTTGCATGTGTTATAATTATGCTTATTGAGCTATCTGAAAACAGTATTCTTAATGATCACTGGACTACCTAATCACATAGTTGTTAAAAATAAGTACTAAACCATTTTTAACAAGTTTGGCGACGAGAAGTAAACAAATCTATGCGTATTATTGGGAAGGAATTAAGGAAAATATACATACATTAAATATTGATGTGAGAAAATGTATTCAACAATGGTAAATAACGATAAAACGATTATCCAAACAACAAACTAAACTGAAAACATGGGCAGAGGAAATGTGGAGGAAGAATAATTTGATAACAAATATCAATACTATAGACAATAAAGATAGGAAATGTAAGGATAGGATAGGAATAAGATGCTACAGACAATAAGGATATGAAAGATAAAAGCAAAGTGAAATTATTTGAGTAAATGCAAGTAGATAGATCATTTGAAAGTGAGGTATCAAAATCAATACAAGAACATACGAAACGAGTTCATAGTACGGTTAAAAAGAAATTCGAATCATTTAAGTTAGGATGTAAAACAGAAATAAAAAAAAGTGGAGTAATGCATTCACTAATGTAGTCAAAGAGGCTGGAGAGGTACAACAATTGTCAACAATAAATACGACACCTGGTTAAATACCAGTTGTGATAAAAGGAAAACATATCATAACGGAGTTAGATACACGTAGTTGTGTTAATTTAATGTCATCGGTTTTACGCAAGTTACAGCAAAATGTGCAATTACTGCAAGAACATATTAGTTTACAATTATAGCAAAGGGTCAGTATTTTACTACTATAGGTTCTGTGGAGTTGTTTTACCAAATTGAAAATAAGTTAGTCTACATGGATTTCTATATAGTAAATAGTTCTCCCGTGTTGCAAAACTTATGGAGTGCCCCTCGTATATACATGAATATACCAGGTGTATGCATAAGTTTTTGCCGGTTTTTGTGGTAAAGAAAACACGTAATTTTCAAGGGAAATTAATTTTGTTTTATTCAAAATATTGGCCATCGGCTTCTACACATTTCACCCATCTTTCAGGTAATTGATGCATACCATGCCAGAAAAACTGCTTGTCTTTTACGGCAAACCATTCGTCGAGCCAGTTTCCAACGTCTTCGAAATTGCTGAAGTGCTGCTCTGCGAGGGCGTGCCCCATTGATGCAAAGAGGTGATAGTCAGATGCCGCCAGGTTTGGGGAGTATGGCGGGTGCGGAAGGATGTCCCATCCAAGTGATTTCAAGGTCTTTCACTGGTTTTGCTGTGTGAGACGGCGCATTGTCGAGTAACACAATCACTTTGCCATGTCTTCGGGCCCATTCCGGTCGTCTTTCGATCAATGCGTGATTTAAATTAATCATTTGTTGGCGATAGCGTTGTGCATTAACGGTTTCGCCGGGCTTCAAGAGTTCATAATACACAAAATCGCTCTGGTCCCACCAGACACAAAGCATGGCCTTCTTGCCGAAGCGATTTGGCTTTGGTGTTGAAGGACCGGCTTCGCCAGGTGAAAGCCACGAGTTTTTACGCTTCGGGTTTTCAAAATAAATCCATTTTTCGTCACCCGTCACAATTCGATACAAAAAGGATTTTCTTTCGTGGCGTTGAAGCAGCATTTCACAAGTGACTTTGCGATTTTCCATTTGACGTTCATTCAAATCGTGTGGGACCCATTTACCCAGTTTATTGATCTTCCCCATTGCTCGTAAACGGCTGCTGATTGTTTCTTGTGACACATTTAATGCTTTTGCCAATTGCTGTTGAGTTTGAGTTGGGTCATCCTCCAATAACACCTGCAATTGCTCGTTTTCGCACTTTTGTGTTGTGGTCTACCAGAGCGCGCACTGTCTTTCACATTGCAATCACCACTTTTAAATTGTCGAAACCATGTCTCACATGTTCTAATCGATGGAGCGTGTTCACCATATATTTCTACCAGCACACGATGACTTTCAACAGCCTTTTTCTTTTGATTAAATAAGAAAAGCAATGCGTGCCGCAAAAGTTCTTTTTCAGGCACAAACTTAGACATGATCACTGAACGATAACACAAAGACGCGAGTGTTTGGCGGACTCAACTTGTGTGTGTTTGTAGTTTAATGTCAGACGAACAAAATGACGTATGTGTCAAATGAATACGCTGCGTACTTTTCGCTGGCGCCATCTCTTAGGTAAACCGGAAACTACTTATGCATACACCTGGTA